>OMKX01078130.1:0-13690 GCA_900302425.1 Brosme brosme
CAAGCCTTTCATTAGCCCTTCATTCAGCGAAGAACTCTTAAGAGTAGAGTGATTTTTTTTTTTTATAATATTATTATTGTACATAGTATTTTTATGCTTCACATGCTCTCTGTATTCATTTTGTGCTGAACTTGTTGGTATTTTGATCGAGGGAGAGTCGTCGCTTTTTATTGATTTCCAATATTGTTGCGCTTTTTTCCCCTTTTTCAGTAAAATCTATTGGCATAATGTGAACTGATTTTGCAGGAGCTATTGTTATTGTAAAAGGTTAAAACCTTTATCTTGTTTGCGCACCAATCCAAAGGATATAGGGTCTGCAGCATAATAAGTGAAAGAATTAGACATTACATGGATCTGCAGTAATTATGTATACTATATGTACATAGAACAAACTGAAGAGATATCACGGGCAATAGTTGCTTGTACCTGGTTTCCATTATGTGGACAAATTAATGTTACTAAACATGAAGTCATTTGAAAATTAAAAAAATACCATTCAATGTGTACCTTTGTCATGAATTACTTTGTATGAATAGTGACATGAGCATCACAATCTGTTATTTGTTACTATTGATATATTGTTTATTGCTGTCTAGAATATAGCATGTAATGTCAAACACCACTTACTACATTTGTAAAGTGTGTGTAGGAAGCCAGCTTCTAAGGCACTGGGAAGAATAGTCTGGTTTGGGTGATTGCCAGCCAAGGTATTTTCTGCATGATACCTGCAGGCATCCTTGAGATAGATACCCTTACCACAAACTGTCTTTAAAAGGTGATGTAAATACGATTTTAGAGTTAAAAAATAGCAATATTCTGAAAATAAATCCCAGAAAACGCACTCACTGCTTCTCCCCAATTGAGGGGTTGCGTTCACGAACCTGTGTGATTTACAAGTGATGGCAATATTACTCGAACCAATCAGGGAAGAGATGCCCTGATTTGTAAGAAAGCCGGGTGCCAGCCGTCTAAAAGCTCTTCACAGTTGCAGGCAAAGATATATTGACGGATGGCCAAGGCATTTCTAATAAATGACACTCGAAGTAGGCTCGCTCCTCTTGTTACCAAGGCAAACAGAGGTACCGCCCCTGCATATAGTTTGACTAATTAGATCACCATCACCGTCGTTTGTTTCCACTTATAAGCTCACCTGTTGCAACTAGCGCTTCCTTTGGATCAGCTCAGTAACCCAAACAGCACGTTGATTTCCCACCCCGTTAGACACGGTAATATTTTAGATATATATATCCAGAACGTGTATGTAAGTTTCGGGTTAACGAATAGGCCTTTGTGAATAGTAAATAATAGGTTACACTGTTTCACAGGTTAGGAAGACTTTTCGAAGCAAAACGAAGCAACTTCTCCGGACCTGCTGTGAGTTTGGCCCGCTTCTAACAATTCTTTTTCTGACCACTACTAATTCAACTAATTGATGTTGGTTCTGGCTGCTATTTGACGTGCCCTTTTTTGAACTATTATATTGTCACAATTATCCCGTCAGTTTATTTCTATCTGAAAACGTAGGCCTATAAAATGTAGCCTAGTATAAAGCTGTTTCTAAGCAATCAAGTGAAAAAAAGCCGATGAGTTAACACTTTGAATAGTTAATGTAGGCTGACTGATTGTTATAGACTATTATAAAAATCGAGTTGAATGATGCCAAAACACTAACGTTTTAAAGAAATCGGTGGCTCTAAATTTGGGTGTAGATGCATGCCAAAGAATAATAAGAAATAAGGGTAGGTGAGGTGATTACTGCTTCACATATTAAGTAATCGAATAAAGCAACCGTGCTACTTGATTTTGTGGATCATTTGAGCTCTGAAACTAATCTCCTTACTTTCTGTCACAGGTCAACTATGAAGAACAAACTGCGGTTTTGGTGAGGCACACAATTTAAATATGAAAGTAAGTCAATTACTTGACTAAGTCAATACTACTTTATGCTATTGGCATATAATGTTGTCTTCCTGGTTGGTTGATTCAACCTGTAGGTGCAGGTGGAATTTAATATTAAGGGTTTTGTTGGTGCATGGGGAAATTAAGTGGATTGAATGAGGATTACTGTTTTGTTTGAAGTGGTGCAAGTACATGTTCTGGTGTAAGGTGTAAAAATAGAGCTGGATTTCTGTTATCAGTACTAAAGACTCCTACTCAAGTGCAGGTAATGTGACTTGGATTAAATTGCACTCAAAGATATGCGAGTGAAAGAGTGGCTGGGGTGTGACCTTGCGAAGGGTACTACATTTGTGGCTGGGTTCGACCTGGCACAGGGTACTACCTGTGACCAGGGTTCAACCTGGTACAGGGTACTTTATGTTTGAACAGGGTTCCACCTGGCATAGGGTACTATGTGTGGCCAGGGTTTTTCCTTGCATATGGTACTTTATATGTGGCCAGGGTTTGAACTGGCAATGGGTTCTAGTTACAGGAGCCGCATTTTCCTGGCCAAGGACAATGAGGTTAAGAACCCTGACATGCTAGATGGCTGCTGAGCCCTGTGGATTGTATCTTGCCTACTATTGCACTGAAATTCAAGTCGAGTCCCCTTGAATCAGAAACAATCTGGGAAACATCCCAACTGTGTTCCTCTTCAAACTGAAGTTGTGCTGTACTTAAGTTTAGGAGGTAAGGATACCCTCACTAGGACATCAAAAGATATGTAGATGAACTGAAACGTGTTCCATGGTTCTCTGGTGTAAGACCTCAGTTGTATTCTAGTCACTGAGGAAGATTCCTCACATCTTGTCCTTGCTGTTTCTTCTTAGGGAATCCGTCAGTCTTGAAGGACATTTCAGTTAATTTAACTGATGTTACGATGGCCTCTTGAACACTTGGTTTCTCCTGAGAGGGCACATCTACATAACTGTAGACTTAAGTCATCACTGTAGCCTACCGTGCATCTCTGGTCACCCTCAGACCACACCATCAGTCAGACAACACTTATTGGAAAGTAGATGCAATGTTTTTGAGAGTAGAGAAAAAGTGGACAAGGGATTGAAATGCAAGTGGGCATATTAAGTCTGTAAATCAGGAAGATTGTTTGCTACGGCCTCTGGAACTGTCTCTAAAACACGCCTACTACCCACACTGCTCTTGGTGTTGATGCCGTCGACTTGCTACTTTCGGGTAATTTTGCAGGATTATGTTTGCTTTTCTGTGAATTGTAAATTGTCTTTTTTTCGGTATAGTTTATACCTGGAATTAGTGGTTCGGCTTAGCTCTGGAGGCAGAGCGGGTTGCCTTGTAACCGGAAGGTTGCTAGTTCGATCCCCGGCTCCTCCTAGCTGAGTGTCGAGGTGTCCCTGAGCAAGACACCTAAACCTAACTGGTCCCGACGAGCTCGCTGTCACCTGGTATGGTTGACTCCACCGTCGGTGTGTGTATGAACCGTTGTAAGTCGCTTTGGATAAAAGCGTCTGCTAAACAACCTAAATGTAAATGTATTGAATTATCTAATTTGTCAATGGTCAGTATTTTGCATTGTAGGAGTTAATAGTTAAGAGACGGGTTTGAGGTTCAAAGTTGTTGTGAGACAACATGGTGGTTTTATTTGTACAATTGGTTTCCTTATTTTTAATCTAAATTGGTTACTTTGTACACATAGAGCCGTGCAGTCACAATGAAATTGATCGTGCAAATACCAATAGCCACAAACTACTAGATCACCTCAAGGTAAGTCTGTTGGATGTGTCTTGAAACCAGAAGATGATTGAAGGACTACAAGATTTTCCATCGTTAAACTCAACTCAAGGTGAGGTGCTGGTTATTTTCTTATTGCTTGCTTGGTTCTTTCTGGAATGATGGGATTCCAGTGGGAAGGTCTGGTGTTTCATGCAGAGAATGGAAGTTATGCAGTTTGTGAACCTCTAATGCCGTGTATGCATGGAGTACAGTTAGAGGTGTGCAATATGATATTAGATTGTGAACGATAAAAGCCTGATAAAGTGCACAATTGGTATTTGGATGTTGAGTCAGGGAGGGCATCTGGCAGTACGTTCAGGATTGGCATTTACGAAACCTCACCATTAAGGAAAGTATTTCTATCACTCATTCTGTCAGTCTACTCAGGCAGACCAGTCATAAAACATACCTTCACTCAAGGTCTCATTTTCTTTCGTAATTTTACCTAAAACGTCTTTGATACTTGCGCTGTACCTCAAGACAAGATTTTCTCTGCATACCAAACTGTGTTCTACTCGCGTGCAAATTTTACAAGGCTTCGAAATAATTTGCCATTTCTACACTGAGTACTGGCAACAACCCAGCACCTGTCGGCTAAGTATAATTTTACTTTTAACACTGCTAGTTGTCTTTGGTACTTTTAACATATATCAATTCTAAATATATGAGCTGTGATTAATTTTCACCGGAGTTAAACTTTACCAAATCGCAAGGAATTCGTTTTTACACCATTTTCTGAATCTGAAAGTAACCAACAGCTAAAATAATGGACCTATGTCCATCATGCTGCAGCAGTATAGACCGTAGAACTATACCGATTTAAAATGGTAAAATGTAGATTGTCACTGCTTCCACACAGATCTCCATTTCTCCTGGTGGCATCGCCACTGGTCAAAGAAGTCCTCCATAACCCTGAGGTCAGTACCCTTTCAATACATGAGTAGAAAGTACAGTGAGGTCAGTATTAAAAAAAGGGCTGAATAACTGCTGGTTGTTTCAGCTAGTGGCCTGCTGTACCTTCATTCCCAAAACAGGGTGACAATTTTTTCTTAAGTCTTAAGTCTGTTGTCTCTACTAGGCTTGAGAATTTAAAGGTGTTCATTAAGCATGCTTAATAGCGTTAAAACAAATGACAGGCTGTTCAAGGAGTCAATCTGTTTATTGGGCAAATGCCTTAAAACTGAAATGCCAAGCACTGTTGTTGTGATGTCTTGTTTTTAAATGGGTGAATGTTTCTTATGGGTTTTTAGAGTGGTTAGAAACTCTAGTACTTACTGTCTTGAACCTGTATGATGAGTCCAGTACAGGTGAGCGTTTCCTATGAAGATTGTTTCACATGGATAACTACCGTATTTGCCCTTATTCTTTATATAGTAGTATATATGATTACCTTCTCATTCTCAATGTGCTCTCTGCAGGGAGGTAGGAGATGTGGAGGAAGATCTGAACCAGGCTCTGCATTGTAATGCCGGCAACCAGAGGATAACCATCACCAAGCTTATCTGAAACACTAAAGGCCCGGAAATTCTTTTTAGGTTATTGTAAAGGAGATTTTCTTTCTGATTTTAATCCTTTACTGTTTTGCCAAAGCTGGGATTTGAGGTCATTCATTTTTGGGGTCAGTATGTGTTATGACCTACTTTTGTTAATGTTGCTGCTACTAGTATAGTTTATACATTGCTCAATACGTCCATTTGTAAACTGGATTTTTTTTTTATATTGGCAACCCCTTTGCAAATGAAGCACAAATGCAAAAGTTGTGCAGGTTGTTACCAGAACAGGCTTTTTACCATACAAGGAGACCAGGTTGTTTACCAGACCAGGCCGGTTATCAGACCAGGAATCTTTGGTTGAGGGCAGCTGATTGGAGGAGCTGTGGTGGAGGACCTGCCTTGGGAAAGACTGGGGTACAAATGACCTCCAGACTCTAAAGTGACATCACTCTCACTTTCATCTGTTACTGTGGCCATCACTTCTGATCAAAAAAATGATTTTAGAGAAAACTGTCCTTGCATTAATAGAGCTGGAGGTGAACAGGATTTATTCAGACTCAAAATGTCCTCTAAATATGAAGGCTGCAAGGTCTGCTCTTCTCCCACACAAGTTCTAAAAGTTGTATTGTTTTATTTAACAAATGATAGTAAATATGTTGGCTAAGGTAGGGGACCTTTTCTATTCATATTCTGAAGCATTATTTAAAATATTGTGTTGTGACAAGAAGAATCTGAGGACCCACCAGGATGTGCTGATCCAGCTTATAACTAAATACCCAATGCCCTAGATGAACCTATTTTTTTCTTGGGCAGCATTTCAGAATGACCACCGAACAGCACCTCGTCTGAGATTAAGTCTTCCCTGGACTGTGGATTAATGTACTACACGCACAACTTGACTTTGTCGCCATAGGTTTGACATTTCTCTTGTCAAACTGTTTGTGGTGGCAAATTAAATGGCCTTGTATTTTAAAGGGTGCTTTCACACTACTGTTGGGAGCTTTTTTGTCTGTCTATTAACTAACCTCATAACTTCCCTATTCGCTCTACTCATACCCATTCCTGGAATGATGGATCACTTCTGTGTTCCTTAAGGTTTCTAGGGTTAGTTGAGGGTTAGTTGGTTAGCTATGTGCCCTTTTCATCTACATACCTCTTCAGTTGCTTTCAAAAGAGGTTGGATGTTTGACACAATGCTTGTCCAAAGTGTTTTAATGTGCAAATGCTTTTTGAAATTAGTTCTACCAATGGTATTTTATAATATAAAAATCATAACTGACAAGATCACGTGACCCTTCAACAGCGATGCCATCATAGGTTCTAGCTCTGCTCACATGCTTTTTTTCAAATATCCTATTAATATACATCAGGTTTTTTGACACCTATCCCATCATGAACAACTCGACATACACGTGGAAAAGGGAGATTGAACATTCCAACAAAGAAAGAAATGTAGAGGTTCCGCTATCTCCAGGGAGGAATATTGATATTGCTTAACGTTTAGCCCTACAAGAACAGCAAGGTGCGCTAGATGGAATCGTTGCTTCAGCAGTCAAAGGAGCTGTTGATTCTGTTTTGTCTCCTGCATTATAATATATGTACAGGCATACAAAAGACCAAAGAAGCGGTTAAAGAGATGAGCACTGAACTTGAGAAAGCAGATGGTAAAAAGACCCAAGGCTGAGTGTACTCAGTCGAGGTGGAGGCACAAGAAGACAGGCGATCGGTTGTGGACTTAAGGAAGTTACTAGATCAGCTCAGTGCAAAGTTAACCGACTTGGAGGATGGGTTGAATAAATAATATAAGGCTGGTAGGCTTACCACAAGCAGTGGAGGGCTCTGATGCAGTCGGCTTCCTCAAAGCTAGTCTACCCAAGTGGATCCCATCGCTTGCGGGTTGAGACATTGACATTGAATGGGCAAACCATGTGTATGGGCGAGAGGGCAACTCAAACAAGCCGTGCACCTTAATTTTCCGTGATGGATGGACAGACTTTCTCAAAGGTGCATGTAAACATTCCCAGTGAGACATGCATCCAATGTTACTCGCCTGTTCTTTCCCGACTTCAGCCCTACCACAACTGCGAGGAGAAAGTTTCAGTCCCGTCATGGAGAAGGCTATAGATATGGGCCTAGAGCCATTCCTCATATATGCTGCATTGATGAAGCTGCAGTATAAAGGCGAGAAGATGACGTTTGACTCCTTGCTGTGGACGACTTTATCAACTCTACTACGGAAATTCTGTCCTACATCTGCCTAAAGAGACGGCGATACGGCTTCTGCTTCAGGCTCGGACAAGGGAAAGCACGATGCTTATCAACCCACAGGGGAAGAAGGCAACACAGTTGACATGGATGCATGTTAGCTCCACTTTGACTTTGCACTCTTACACAAGTTCTACTTTTCGCATCTATTGATTTCACTAAGTTGAAGGTAAATTATAGTATGTGACGTTACTATTGAAGTTGTAGGCTAAGGTTTGCCATGTTTACTTTCTGGGACAATTCTTATGCTTTTCTTGCAATGTTAGCTATCAGCATATAGCTTCACTAATTCAGGACAGGTGAATAAATTTTATTTAGTTGACTGTGGGGGCACCCCTGGTGCTATAGCCATGCGCGTGGGTGGACTGGTCACGGATCAGCCAATGTTTATTTACAGACCTACAGCATTATCTCTGTGGTCTGTACCTGTTTTTGTATATAGTTTTTCCTCCTTAGCAGACATTATATTCCATACATTATCAGCATTGGTAAGACTTTGCTGTGTTTGGGAAAGCGATTTCGGAATTAGCCACTGTTGCGCATCAACGCTCAATAAGTATTTTCAAGTTATTACTGATCTTAGCTGTACAAAACATTTATGCAACAACCGAATATCTTATCACGGAGTGTAAATCATTCCGCTATCAAAGAAACGCGTATTCAAGAGTACCTACATTTAAAAAAAGCAGACATTGCCATATTTCAAGAAACTCACCTGAAACAATGCCATGTGGCCCAATTTTTCTGTGCCCTATCAAAACCAATGGTGTATGCATATTAATCAATAGGGAGTTTGCTTTAAACAGCATTCACACAGGGAAGGATGAGAATGGGAGGCTTGCCTTCATCAACGGCAATATACTCAATCATAAACTATATAGCATTCATATCCGTATACTGCCCGAATGAGCCAGACGAAGACTTTTTCCTTTATTGGCAATACATTACTTGAACAAACTCACTGCTCCTTGTTTTATTTGGGGCTCTGTGGGTACACTTATGCTGAACTTTTTTAATTTAGCAACTAAGACTGGGGCCTTTCAGAGATCAACAAACAGCACTGATCACTTTGCTATTGAAAAAAGGAAAGGACCCCCTTCAATGCTCCAGTTTCAGGCTTTATCAAGCCTGCCTACAGTCCACTGAGTAGGCTGGTAGACTGATATATCCAGCATACATCTAGGTGGCTCCCACTTGTGATGTCACTAAAACACAGGAAAAGGCAGATTTTCAAACAGCTTGTAATGGCTATTCACACTCACACCTGGTGGCATAATATCAAATTGGTCCAATCATAATGACTTCTACGAATCTAGCACAGCAACTATTCATTTTAAAACCATTCACAGAGCATACATAACACCCTATAAGAGACTCCAGATGAAACAACAACCTAATTATGTCTCACATGCAACACTACCTCACCTGGTATACAGTATATATTTTTTTTTCATGTTTTGGGACTGTCCTGTTATTTCTCATTTTTGGTCTCATGTGAACTCAGTTTTATCTGATTTAGTTGAAATGTTATATGTTCCGGGTTTGTGCCTCCTTGATAATAATTCTGATCTAAATTTAAAGCAAATTCAAAACAAAATGATAATTGCTGGCTTTTCTTCTGCAATTATTATTTTTTATAAAACTCTGGTTTTCACTTGATATATGCATGAAATCATTCTGGATCCACAGCCTTGTCAACATTGTAAACTTTGAACATATTACTGCATGACTTAATAAGGTTTGACCAGCAACTGTGGAACCCTGGAATTCCTTTTGGTCAAATTTGATTTCTTGGGATAATGATTACAACCTTGCAGAATGCTATGGTACACCTGCCAAATCTAGCTGTATTATTGCTGTTTCTCTTGTTTGTTTGCATTTTTTTTTTCTATTTACCATTGACATATATTTCCAAATTGTAAATTTAAAAAACAATAAAAACCTTTTTGATCAGAAAGAAATACAATAAAATCGGACCTGGTTGTGACTTTTTTTTCTGAATTAACAAGGTAATTATCTCAGAATTCCGAGATTTTTTAATGAAGAAAAAAATCTATTCGGTTCTTCTGAATTAAAGAGTATTATCTCGGAAATCTGACATTTTGCATTGAAAAATATTGTTTTTCACAACGAGATACCTCAATCTCCAGTGATAAACTCTCACATGTGGGGAGTACGATTGCTGTGTTGCTCAAGCAGTGTTATCAGCCTGACCCTCAAGCAGTGCTGTATGATTACGGCTTCAATGCATGGCGTCGTCTACGATGTTACAGGCCAAATTGTGTCAGAATGGGCTTTCCCCAGCTGAACAACCGCAAAGTCGACAAACTAATAATACAAGACAGTATATCTCCCAATGTCTCGAACACAAACCAGAATAAAACTGGATTCAACTGAACAGGAAGGACTTGTTTGCTTCCATGAATCGAGCTTTCACGTGAATAAGGGCTTCTCTTGGGGTGATGCTTTTGATAATGAAAACGTTTCTAGGAATTCTGAGATTATCTCGTTAGTTCAGAGAAACAGGGTAAACATTCATTTTTCTGAATGCGTTATAGCCTACTTCCGTAGTTAAGCGCTCAAAAGTAAAGTTTAATTGTGGTTTATATTGTTAAAGTATTTATATGGGGAAATTATGGATTTTAATATGTTATGCGAATGCAAATGAAAGGCAAAAATTGGGATTTTGCTCGGGAGGATTTGGGTTTATGGCGCAATACACTATTTAATGTAAAAATCAAGTAAATAATAATAATACATACATATTTGACCACAGGTCTACAGCAGAGACTGTATAACAGGTCTACATATTCCTTTTCACGGGACGGGAGGGAGAGTGAAAGAGTTAACCCCGCCCTCCCCTCGCCCCATCGACTCGGCAGAGCCGTGTAGGCGGAGTTTGGTTTTCATTGTTTTTTGTGTTGAATGTTGGGCACAGTGGACATTATGAGAGAGGTCGACATGAGTTCAAGACCATAGATACATTGAGTGTTTTCTTCAAATTCTCTTTTGAATGTGGATCCAAGCCGGGACAATGCCCAGCGCCAACGTATCTGTGCGAAGTTTGGCTGAGGAAGAAAAATACCTCAGCGGGCAGACGGTGAGTGTACCTTTATTTTGTAGTATCGCTGTACTGCATGCCCTGTACTGTACTCAGTACAGTAACATGGTGTGGCCCCAGTCCCCGTGTTAACCCAACAGCTGCAGCGTCTACTTATCGCAACAGCTCCACCTTCATTTGAATTACTTGAGTCCTTCTTATCGTCTTAACCCATTTCGTTCAATATATTTTATATATTATGCCTGTGATGAACGTAACATTGTTAGCCATCATGAAACCAAATAAAACATTGCGGACACCAAAGTTGTTGTAGTTGTAAACCATATTACATGTAACGTTAGGGTCTCCGTTGATCACACACTAGCCTACTGTTGGGCTTTTGTCTTGACGATCATTCACTGTTTTTAACGGTATCTGGTAACACGTGTTAAATAAGCAATTTACGTCAGACTGGCATCGTTTTCATGTTTATACTTAAACATTTAGAAAGTCCCCCAAATTAGTGAAATATTCTGTCAATGGTGAGTCCTCTGCCACTAGAAATGCGGTAATGTAGGCTACGTATCGCAGCCGGCGTTCGCAGCAGAGTTCGTAATAATGTGAGCTGTTATCCAGTCAGGAATGATGTGCAAATTGAGCAGGTTTGTCTTGTACTACAGCTTAATTTGACCGTCTAACTATCTTCCTTATCCTGACCTTTGGCTGACGCGTTTTTCTACAGTAGGCATGGCAGTGGCCCAAGTTGTCCCTACATCCCACCTTCACCACTGTAACCAATGAATGCACTGCATAGCCTAATACAGGTGCCAGAAATCCATGCCGGACTGTTCACTAGACATGGCGATACCATTCACAAGAGAGAACTGTAATCTTGAATGATCTCTGAACGATATAAATATGCTTTCCGTTATCAGACTGCATAAACAGCCTTCCCCCCACCCCACTGTCAGCTGTACAGTATAGACAGTGAGTGAGAGGTCTAACAATGATCCAACTGTACTTTGAATGGCTTATTGTCCAGTTTGTACCTTGAACCCCCGGGGTCCTTGTATAGCTTAAACCGACAATAATCACATTTATTTATTTAGCTAGCTAGGATGTTTATGAGTTTCTATGATCGGGTAGTGCTAGCTCATGATTCAGAAATGACTAATAATATTATAATTTTGTGAGCCTGCTTCAACTGTTTTTATTGAACCCACGTAGCGCTGAGTGAAGTGTAAATTCCTATTATTATAATCCTGGGTGATCATACATAACATTCATTGATATTATTGATCACTGTATGAGTAAAAAATCAATAGCCTAACAATCCAAACCTGATCCAAACTGATGTTCAGCACACAAGATATGCAATACAATTTGTTTTGTTAGCCCGCACTATTCGCACAATATTTACTTTTGAAAGGATGGTATGATAGTTATGTTGTAAAATAGGTAAATAAGTGGTATACAACAAAGTCTAAAAGTTATCTCTCAGACCTATTGGGCATTTTTTGAGACACTTGCTCTGTGACAGACATGTTCACAATATCTTACTTTGAACCAGTAAACATTTAAGATGGCTGCATATTTATCTTAATTTAATTCCAATCAATGCCGGCCCTGTCCTGGGAGGGAGGCTGTCATTGGGGGTGTTAATGGCCTATTGATTTGTACTTGGACAAGCTTTTCAGTATGAGGTAATGGGAAAACGCTCTTAAAACAACTTGCTTCTCTGAAGTGCTTGGATTTATCTTCAAGGAAATCTGACGGCCCAATAAACTATGCTAATTTTTTGGCATTTGGTGTGTCTGAGCCTATATTCTTTATAGACTGCAGAAATTGTTAGTTACTAATTATCATTGGAGGCGTGCTTGACAAAGCCTCGGGAGTAACTCGGCAAGACTGAAAGTACTCCTGTTCGTAATGTTGCTTGCTCTCTCTAAAGGCGTTGCTAATGTTTTTACCTGATGGGACCTTCTTCTTTCACTTCTGAGAAAGGTGTACTTATTCTATTTGTGGACAAATGTGCCTGCTTAATGCAATGAGAGCAGAATGTGTGCAAGATATAAAGGGGCAGAGGGAGAGGAAAATCAGGTTAGGTCGGTTTTCTGACATAACCTGGTCGGGTGGTTTGTCTCTCGCTTGCTCTTTGTATGAATGAGTCTCGCTCTCTCTCTCTCTCCTATATTATTTGAGTGTGAGCGTATCTGTACGAGGATCAGCTGGAGGGAATACAAATAAGCACAGCAGGTCTCTTCCTCTCGCCCCCCCTTTGTGCTTCTGCTCTCTGCTTAAGGGACAGTTTTGTTCCATCTCTACATGTTCCCTGGCCAGAGTGTTTGTGTGAAATAGAAAGCGACAGAGGGAAAAAGTACCATACACTCCACGCTCATCCAAATGCAATCCACTTCCTCATTCCCGATGAAAGTGTATAATTGTGCCCTCATGCACTTTGACCATCATGAGTTCTTTGTTTGTGTTTTTGAAGAAGTTGTGTTTCTTGGTTTTTATACAGCTTCCTTTTAAGGACAAAGACCCAAACCATCCTGTTGTGTTACTTGAACCCCTCATCCTGAAATAATGTGCCAATGTACATTTTTGCTAACCTTAAACTAATATCATGTTCATTTACGGAACTGTAGTCTGTAAGACTCGTCTACCATCTCACTACATTCAATTTGCATACAAGTTACCGTTGCATAGGCAATTCCATTCACCAATCAATTGGGTCCTTGATCATAGAGGGCACTACAGGACAAGATAAGCATTATCTTGTGCCATTTCTATCGTCCTTCTTCTGGACTTTGCCTGCTTCCACAACCAAGTTCAAATGAGGGTGAGATGTGGGATGATTCCTCAAGTGCAGTTTATGCTGGACAGCCTACGCCCGCTGTCTCTCTCCCTAAGCTAGCCATGCTAGTGTCGTTGGGCATTTATGCATGTGCTTTGTGGCGGGGGTCAGGGGCCAGATTTAAATAGGTCATGGTACAGGACTTCTGCTGTTAACTGGGTCAACTGGGCCAGTGTAGGGGCCCTGCTGGGGAGGGGGCACATGTAGAGGGATGGGGTGTGAGGGGGAGAGTAGCCCAGAGATTTGACTAGCCTGTATCAATCATTCTGACAGTGCTGGTGAGTAGCATTACTCTAGCATTACAACAATGGAGCAAAGCACTAGGCCCCACTGTTTTACTGCAGCCTGCTG
>OMKX01078134.1:0-16849 GCA_900302425.1 Brosme brosme
TCAGGGTTGAGTCCAATCCATGAAGAGCAGAGTGCCGAAAGCCCAGTTCCAACTAATGAGGCTGTGGCTGAAAACACCTGGCAAAACCCTGTGACCAATCAGGGCAAGAAGGCTCGCAAGAACAACAAGAAGAGGAAGAATGAAGGTTTGTACGTCCATCTTGTGAAGTAACAAAAAATACGAAATATCTTGACCACCACCCCTTTTATATTGACTAGATCTTTTTCATGTAGGTTCTGATTCAACTGCATCCCTGTTTGATGTCCCTGCGGTCTGGTAGTGAGTGGTCAGGGCTGGGAGGGCTCTCCCCCTCCAGAAGAATCTGTTTTGCTTCGAACCTTTGCTTCCTGGATCTCATAGCACTTGATGATGATGATGATGGCCATGAATAGCATTGGGTCAACTCCCCCTCTGACTGTGATCATTTCCTCAACAGTTACCATAGGTACCGGCCAACACATTTGACTGGATTACTGAAGGTAATGCAAAAGCCATAATCACAGCAGCCATCTTGTAATATAAGAGTGGGCAAATCTTCAATTCTTTACTGTTCTGTAAAAGTTTTACGGGGAAAACTGAATGCAGGACGATGACGTCATGGCGACGCTATTCACTATTTGCCAATTTTAACCAGCTGGTCCCCTCCTTTAGTCATGTGTTTTGTGTGTGTGGCTACCTGTGTCTAGAAGAAATTGTGCTGGAAGCATCACTTGACTGACCCTATAATTTAGTGTTTTAAAAAAGAAAATGCAATCAAGTCTCTTTTTCAATTTTAAAGATTGGGTAGTTTCTGTCAAACTTTTCCAGTTTTATTGAATCTATAAGCTTCTCCATGATCCTGTATTTATTATTGGTGGTATATAATTTGACCCTTTTGTAGGAGGAACTTTGTATGGAAATGTGTTTCTTTGACCCTTTTTTTTTTGTTGTTTTTGTAAACTCCCAATCTGTTTAATGTTTGTTCTATTGCGCAATGTGTAAACGTTAAGAATACGTGTACATTTTGTATAAGGAAATTTAAAAACGAAATATTTCCTTGCAAAGGAAAAATTAAAGAATGTTTCTTAATACAGATGTTTATTTTATCGTTTGCACAAAATTGAATATTTAATTGTGAAAAACAATTGACAAGGCAGTTATTGTAAAATTAGGAATCCAAATTAAAGCCAAAACTTTATTTCCTAAAGTATAAAATGTTCTTAACCAGGATTAAGCTCTGCACAATGAGTTCTATTTCATACGATTCTAATACTTAAAATGACGTTATCATTTCCAATTTAATATACAGCAATACTTGCATCATGATACTGTATTCCATCGTAACATCGTCTTCACTTATGACTAGCTCATGTTAAAACGGCCAACAGCCTTGGGTTATGTCATGTTTAAGTTTATCACTTTAGTCACTCTAAGATGAGGATAACTAACTTGACTTGGAAATCTTTTGCCTTTAATTTCATAAAATTCTACACCATCTTTCAAGTGTCAAATCTTAAACTAAAACTCTTGTGGAGTGAGATCTTTATCCCCACAGGGGGCAATACAAAAAAACATTGAAAATCAATGAAGGACATCCTTTATTTGTCCTACTTATGGCTAACTTGGGGAAAAAGCTAATGACTAGTCTTTTTAAAAAGCATTTATTTGCTTGATTTAAAACTTTTGTATTGCAGTTTTTCAGGCAGCTCATTGACTAGATTCTTGTCAAGAAGTTGTGCAGGTGGCTGTGTCCCCGCCCACTCACAAGGAGCCATTCTTGACCTCCATGAAGCACAGACCAGGAAAATGACCATTGAGGCTAGACATCAGATGGAGGAGAGAGATGGTTATAATTCAGATATTACGTTTAGGAAAACTTCGGGATTTTTCAACCTGGACCATATTTCCGATAATTTTGGGTCTAAGTGACTAATGCTGACAACAATTTGTGAGTTGGTACGGTACTGAGCGAGATCGAGTGAGAGCTGGAGGAGAGTCGTTTTGGACTACAGAAATGGTAGATTTGTGTTATCTAAAAGATTAAGATGAAGGAGAGTTGAGATTGTAATGACAATAGGGAAATACCCTGCAACAATCAGATTTCAGGGCGAGACTTCTCCTTGAGCGAGACTTGGTTGGACACAATAACAATAAGAACGGATCCAGCGAAAGGTAAAGAAACAAGTTTTGATTTCTCTGTAGGGATCCTTTCCATAATGATAGAATATATGATCTGAGCCTGTCCCTGTTAACACTTTGAGTACAATGATGTGGTGTAATTGCCCCAAAGGATAACGTTGCAGCCCGTTTTCATGACAGCCACGCTCAATACTGGACCAATCTCAAAATGTTGTCCGCGTTAGTCCCTTGGACCCAAAATGATCGGAAAATAGGGTCCAGGTTGAAAAAATCCTGAAGTTTTCCTTTAACCAAAAGGTACATACACACATGGGGAAGGCAGTAGTTGCAAATGGATGGAGGAATTGCAAATAGTTGGCGTGATTGATGGTTCAAATGTAAGCACCTTGTTAACATAATTTATTTAGCTGACACTTTAATTCAAAGGGACTTACAATTACTGCATTCAACGATGAAGATGCAACCCCAACAGTTAAATTGTAGAACATCTTTTTAGATTGGACCTTTTGGCTACAAACATATAAAATGCAGTTTGTTGTTCATATTCAACAATGTATTCACCTAGTTTGTCCAGGAAGAACTACAACAGACAAGGTGTGGTCCGGGAGGGATTTAAAAAGTTTCCTCAGGCGGTCGTCCAACTTCTTCATCACACGCTCCATTTTTCCATCCTAAAATAAAAAAACGTTTAACTGTTGTCAACACATTGTCAAATTAGAGAGTTGAGTGCTTAGACAGGTCTCTTTTCTCCCCTATAACTCAAACTTGTTGTATTTTGAGCATGTGTATTTTGTTATGCCCTATCCAACAAGTAAACTCAAACAAACACCGCAACACCAGCCAACTCTTGAGCAACTGCAACCACCACTAATCAATAGGCAGGCAGAGGAAACACATGTTAACTCCTTGACAACTCAATACCAGCCACATTCTAAATATTTGTAAGTTAACTTTTACTTTGAATAGCTTGAGTAGGCCCCAACGTTATTTAACTCAAGGTGTTCTACTCACCAATGGGGTGTTCTCCGTAATGCTGCTAAACTGCTCTTCGACAGCCACCTCCATCTCTGTTTTTGTCCCTGGAGCCCATGAACGCAGATGACCCGGGGTGAGAGAGGGACAGATCAGGTACCTCTGGTACCTGATCTCCTCAGAAGAGCCCAGGGCTGCTCCTACACCCTCTTGACTCCGAAACTCTGTCACATACAGAAACTAACCAGTAAGAAACAAACACACAAATATATCTGTACAGATGATGCAAAAAATTGGGGGGAATGTTAAATGTGTTGGCTTACTTATACTCGCATGCCTTGCTCGTCTTCCATTGGGTTTAACGGGCAGCAGGATTCTCTCCATCACACCGAAGTGGCCAAATACCTTGTTGAGCTCATTCTCAGACAGTGTGCAGGCAGGAGGATCTTGAGGACACTGATCGTATGCGTTCATTAGAGTCCCATTGAAAGAACTAGCCATCTTTGAATTGTAAGCATCTATCGTCATGGTCCCATTTTCGTCTGGTTTCGTGTCATTATCCGTCCAATGTGAACCTGGAGCATCTGGTACTGGCATGTGTCCATTCGTGTGAGGAATGATGTGCGAGGGGTCTACGTTAGGTTTTAGCCTCATAACGTGGACATGGTTCACATTGAGGGGGTCCTCCTTCAGTGCATCAAGGGTTAAATCAAGGTCCAATGTTGACTCATGAACCGGCCTCTGGACCTAGATGTAGGCGATAACACACACACACACAAACACACATTAATATGCATCTTATAATATATAACAGAGAAGTTTATAGAGAAAGGAGGGTTATCTGTGGGTGCTGCCTACCTGAATGTGATGTCCATGCACACTGTGTCCACTTAGTGTTTGGACTGCCAGCACGGCCCCCTCCAGAAGCCTAAACTCTATCTCTGCATGCATCTGGGGAGGAGCCGGTGATGAGTGACAGCTTAGCTCATTAGAGTCCAGTAAGTACCTTGATTAGTTTGGTCCATGACCACATCAATATTCTGTGCTTAGTATTTAGCCATTTAGCGGACGATTTAATTGGGACTTGCAAATGCAGATACAGCTCATTAAGGAACAGGTAGGGGTTATGGTGTCAAACCAAGTACTTTTTGTCTGGGAGACAAACACCACAGTTAATGGAAATGACCAGACCATCAAGTGGGGCACTGAGATAACTTCATAACTAATTACATATTATATTTAATAATTTCTACACTTTCAACGATGAATATGACTTAAAAAACGACAATTGCCAAGATCCTGTCAAGGAGTGCATCTTAACAGTATTGTCAGTCTGTGTCTCACTACAACCCTTCACTGGACAGAGAGGTGGGGGTCCCTGGCTGACTGTGACCAGCGGTGGCGTACCCTGTGCGAGGTGGGTAGCATTCTGATGCGCTTCACAGCTCCACAGCAGCGAAACAGCCTCCTCACGTCCCTCTCCCCGAACCCAGGTGGGAACGGCCCCGCAAACACCACACACATATGCCTCAGATGTGCAAGCATCTGCAATGTATGCACACACACACACACCAATATATACGTTACGTAATATATAATAAATACGTAATTAACAGCAGTCAAATATAGAAAAATACTACTTGTACACTATGATGTATGAGTGACTCACTCTTTGGTGGTGATGTTCCTGTTGTAGGCCGTATTTCTTCATGTGTTCTGAGAATGAAGAGAACTGTACCAATGAGAACGATAGCCACGCCGTCTGTCTTCTGAAGGAGGCCAGCACCTGAATTCAGAGGGTTAGGGTTAGGGATGTTACGAGTAGAGACTTTGTTAAGAGAACCAATCTATGATGTCAGGTTTTCATCATAATCTGTCCTTTTATTTGACCGGATATTAGTGATATTGAATGTTATGTGGTGTTAAAGTTTTTTTTTTGTTGTGAATGTATATGAGGTTTTGGGTAACATTAACATGCTCCAGTGTCTACAAGTCAAAAGGCAGGGTGTTGTTCGTCAGCACTATTCCTAAAGCCAAACACAACTTAATTTTCACCTCTTTGTCTGAGCTGTGCCACTGCTGATTGGATGGATTAATGGTGATGTCAGCGCGTTTTCCAATGAAGGTCACTGACTGTCCAGACCTTTGGAGCACATCAGCAAACCTGAAGACATTTTCAAAAGTTGAAAGTTGATAAAGTGTTTACAGTTTAAGAAAATTAAAAGAGAAAGCATAGAAAAGTGCAACAGAAAGTGAAATGATTTTTGTTTTTTAAATGCAGGTTTTCACAAATCAAAGGGTATTTCACTTATATTTATCTTTGTGTAGATGACAGTGGCGATGGCAAAGTGGTTTTACCTGCTACTTGGGGTAGGTTGAACACCAGTGGGTGTAGATACGGTCAGACTCTCTCCCCATAACTCGTTGATATGGCACTCTACAACCTGAACATGAACCACCAGGTAAATATCAACCAGTCTGGCTTCATAAAGTCATTATACGGGTTGTTTGAATGGGGGGTAAAAATAAATATAGTGAAGACAGAGGAGATATTACCTGTCGTGGTCCTGCTTTAATAAAATACTGGGCCAACTCCAGAGCAGCAGAAGCATCCTCCATAGGGTCATGACCTCTCTGCTCCTCAGTTTGGATTTGCTTCCTATGGCCAATGAGTCATCAAACAAATCATTAGTTATAGCAAAATTGATGAACAAACACTTGAACCCAAACATATTCCTAACCACAAGTACACACAAACATGGGAAGAATCACTTACCCTAGAACAGTCTCAGCTAGGACCTTGAGTTTAAACCTCTGTCCAAATTCTTTCCTGTATAGCAGTGAGGTGTCGATCACATGGGGATGAATCAACTGTGTGAGAGAATGAAGAGCAGAACCTGATAACACAATGTCACACATATCGTGACTGCCCAAATTCGCCTTTATTTCATGTTTGTTAAAAGATCAGCTTATTGACATTATATTTGATTAATTACGGGTCATTTTCAAACGCCAGAAACTCACTTTAAGAGCCCTGAGGTCATTTTCCAGCGAATGTCCGACCAGGACTGCATCCCGAGGCAACAGCCTCAGAAGCTTTACTTGAACATCTCTGACGATGGTGGTGATTGGTTGCAACATTGCAGCGGTAATTCCGGAAAACCTATCAGTCAACAGACCCAGCAGATTGCCTCCATGGAGATACATGTAGAATATGAAACACTGTTTAATAGCTTTGGTGTGTATGGTGTGAAATATACCTGGTGAGATAGTTGAGGATACGGTTTGGAGGTCGCACCAGGTCGTCCAGCAAACATTTGCCGCTGCTGTCCACCAGAGAGACGCGAGCCAACTCATTCCCCTGTTCAGTTAAACACTGAAATCCATTTAAGTTACAATCACAACAGTTGCGGCACTGTGGAATTATATCAGTCATTTGTTTTTAGGCCTTTAGGGAGTCTTACCATCTCACAGTCCAGTCCGTAGAGAGGACTACTGTCTGTTACACAATCTGCACTCTCTGTCGATACAAAGTCCTCAAAGCCCTGAACGCCTGCAAAATACATAAAACATATGCAAGAACTGAGCAGAGGCGAAAAAGAATGAAAGCAGAAAAAAAAAGCAGCATTTTAGAGTTACCTCTCACAGGGAAGTGCCTTTTGATCATCTCTTCCTGTGTGAGAGTGTACGCTGTGAGCCCCTGCACCTCTGTCCCAAACTTCCTGATCACCGGATGCAGTCTCAACACTGCCGAAAAGAAATCATTCACATACATATTGAGAAGATAAATGCATAGAGAGCAGCGAGTCGGGTGTTAGGATGAATAGACTCTAAATGCATAGGAAAACCTACCATCTCTGAGCTGATTGCTTTCCTGGTCCCTTTGAGCAAAGCATGAACTCACAGATTCAGGCACTTTACTGCTAAAGATTCCAGATGGTAAGTCAGTAGCCGATGGAGTGAAAGTGAGCCTCTAAAAAAAGTAATAGATGTTCACAAGAGATTAAACTCAAAGAAATCAATACTTGTTTTGGGGGGGCGGGATTGGCCCCGAATCTAATCTAGTGTTGCTAGAATAGCTTGACATCGATAAGACCCAAGAGTGGAAACTGGCTAGAAGACAAATCGATGCCAACACCTTTCTATGCATTGAATGGGTTTGTGTGTAATGCCAACACACGGTATACCTCCAATCATGATAAAAATGTAACATGGCAAGCTTATATCTGGATGTGTGATACGTACTGTGTTGTAGTTGGTTCTGAGATGTTGCAGAGTCAAGAAGTGCTTGTAAAAAAGACACTGGGTCAGGCCATCGAGGACAACAATGTTCACCCCTTGTATGTTCTTCTGGTGATGGAGATGGCACCAACTATAAAAGACAATAATACCCAAGAGAAATCCATTAACTACATGGGTATCTGGGAAAACAAAGTTGCTGAAATGTTCTTGTTTCCATAATTGCTGAACTGATAAAGATGAGGTTGAAATGACTTCCGGCTGTTTACCTAGGTTGTTGGGCACCGTTGTTCTTCCCCAGAGCAGCGAAGTGCAGCAGTTCTGTTAACATATCCAATGTCACCTGTTGCTGCAGGTGAGTGAATGGCACAGAGATCCTCGGGAGGTGATAAACAACACGTTCGATGTCTGTTATCTTCCTTTTCTTTTTTTTACTTGTTTCTTGTGATGACGTTGATGTGTTTTCTTTTCTTTTCCTGGACGAGCAGGACAGTGTCGGTGGGATCATTTTCAAGATGAATCATTGACTGGAAGAAAGACGACTTCTCAGTTAGAATCACCAGGACGGATTAAATACAGCTGATTCCGGTATGTGCTACATTAAGACTACCGTCGGAATACATTGTTGAATGTTACCTATTTATAATGCACTTAATGTTGTAGCACTGTATAACTGTGACCACCCATCAATGCAACCATCCAAGAAAGTACAGTGCCATGTGGACAACATGCTTCCAAAATAGATTACTGAAGGGAAGTGGTGAAAATCGCTGCAAGTTAGTAAATAATTACCCAAGGGCCGTGGCTAAATGAATATATCCACCATTGGCTATGTGTTAAACAACTGATGCTATGCCTATGATATAGACATGAAGCAATGAAGCCTCAATAGATTAATCAGAATAACCTAAACTGAAACCACTCGACAATTTTACGTGTTTCCTTTAACACCGGCGATGTAAACAAACCAGGGTGTATGCGACGTATTTCCGGTGATTATTTTCAAATTAAAACTTTTCAAATGTATACACACTGTATTACAACGTATACTATTTCTGAAACAACACTATCACAAACGACAAAATAAACCATATTCGATGGTGTTGTGATGGAGCAGTGGGCAGCTGTCTCAGAACCCGGGATCTGGGTTCAAGCTTTTCCTAAGAGTGGTATTGGCTATGTGTGGAGTTTGAATGTTCTGAATTACAGCTTTTATGCAGTAACTGTTACCTGTTACCTAACTTTGCAACAAATAGCGGTAAAAAAATAACGATTGATAAAAAAAAACGATGTTTTAAGTATTGACACTTGTGTTATACTACTTTGTTCTAAACATGGGTTCCAAAGTGAATATTTAGAATATCTCTTTCATTTTGATGGGAAATACAACGTTGTTCCGGTTTGTGATTTGCGCGTGTGGTTGGTCGATGTTCTCTGTGCATTTAAACTGTCTTACAGACCAAAAAAATCGATTGTATAACATAATGGTTTTTCAAATTGTATATACCGCGAACTGCCACACACCAGTTTCTTATAAGAGTGTAGAATATTCTACAATGGTGTAAAATTCGATTGAACAACGGGTATCTCAACTATCAATTGTGCATACCGCATGGTTTCAACCATGTCGACAAAGAAATTGGCTAAGTACGGGATTTTGTTTTGTTGACACATTGTAAAAATGTCTTATGAGTAACGTTACGGCTTTTGTAAATGTACTATCTTATGTTACACCACAGAGAATTGGGATTACTGAGGAAGCGCAGCCAGGCCACTGGAAATAAGGCATTTATTGTCTGTAGTAAGTACAGTATTAGTACTAATCGTAAATATTCGAGACGTTTTCCTTTGGGGTTATTTATTTTGTTCATTTTTTTTTCAGATCAAATATTCTCATACTTGATTGTGATTGACTTTGAGTCCACATGCTGGAGAGAGAAAAATAATTATGGCCAAGAAATAAGTAGGCATCACGTTAAGTATTTTGATCCAACATCAAAATCTCCAAACGTTTCCCCTATCCTTGAAACTTACATATTTTCCCCGCTCTCTAGTTGAGTTTCCTGCTGTTCTACTCAACACGTCCACAGGGGAAATAGACTCCGAGTTCCATACCTACGTCCAGCCGCAAGAGCACCCAGTGCTCTCTGAATTCTGCACTGAGTTGACTGGCATTACACAGGTATTTCTTTGTTTTCACAAATATGCATTCGTTCCTATTTTGCGGCTGGTCTTGAATGTGTATTTTCTATTTTATTTATCTTCCAGCGACAGGTGGAAGCGGGGGTTCCCCTCCACATCTGTCTCTCTCGGTTCAGTCGCTGGTTACAGGCCCTGCAGCTTCAGAAGGGGTTGGCCTTACCAGGAGAACGATCATCGTCCACTTCTTCAGCCCCTGAAAAGCCCTGTGCCTTTGTCACATGGTCCGGTAATGGCTTTTTTCATACACCCATTGATTTGCATGATAAAGATTATTATTCTTCGCTCAAAAGTGTTCTTGGTTTTTGCTTATGTTTTCACACAGGGTATGAATCACAGTTTTTTTTGTAGGTTATCTACGCCTTGAATTTGTTTATTCTACCTAAGTTGAAATTAAACAAAAATGAATGTATACTTTTTTTGTATGTGTGTATTAGACTGGGACCTTGCAGTGTGCCTACAGTATGAGTGTAAACGCAAGCAGCTCCACAAACCTGGTGTGCTTAACAGCTGGATCGACCTCCGAGCCACTTACAGAGTATGTACTCTCTCTCTCTGTCTGTGTCTCTTTCTCAAGTGTTTTTGCTGCAAGTGCTTTGCGTTTTGACAAAGCCTTTTATGTGTTTCCCAGCTTTTTTACAACAGAAAACCCAAAGGACTGAATGGGGCGTTACTAGATTTAGGGATCCAGTTTTCTGGACGAGAGCATTCTGGTAGAGAGATAATATAAAATACTTTTTTATTAAGTTTTCCATCCTTATCTGCCTGATGGATCTTTTAATTTCTGGTCTCCTTTCCTATTTCTTCTACAGGTCTGGATGATTCCCGTAATACTGCTCAGCTGGCATTGAGGATGATGAGGGATGGCTGTGTGATGAAGCTTACCAGAACGCAGGAGAGGGTGAGTGGCTGCCTGACAACCCCTCTGGTGTTCCCCCCGCTCCTAACCGCTCCCCTGCTTGTCTCCCCAAAGAATCATTCCAGGTGACCATCATCCTACTGTCCCATCCCTTTTCTATCTGGTTCTATCTTTTCTATTTTACCCCTTATTTATTTGTAATTGCAGCACGCTCCCTTATGGTCAGATCTTTAGGAATGTATTTTTTATTATTATTATAAATTTGAGATGGTTATTTGAGATGGTTTACTAAATGGAAGAAATTATCTCTACGTAACACACAAAAATTGTCTTTTAATGACTTGCAGAGTTTGTGGCTCTCTCACTCATACTAGGCGCCAATGAAGTCCAAGCCCCTGTTTGGAAACGCTCCTGTAGAAAACAAGGAAAGGAAGGAAAACATGGCTCAAGATGAAAAGACCCTCTCCAGCGAGGAAACCTCGTCAAAGAGCCCTCGAAGATCACTTCAGATAAAAATGTGTTCAAAGACCAGTGTTCCACTTTTGGACACAAAGAGAAACGGAAACTCAATACAGGAGCCTTTTCAAGAATATAAAAGCCTGGTCTCTCCCAGGACTCTGCTGAATGGTACAACTACACCTCTGCTTGGGAAGTGCACTGTGGCGGGTAAAAGGACGACGATGGACCTTTTCTCTCAGGTCCTGGTAAATGCTCCTTCACGCCGTGACAATAGCCACGGCCTTGTTCTCTGCTCCACCACCGTGGGATGCATATCACACCTGCCGCAGGTCCGTCCGACCTTTGAACCCCAGTCAGCGGTGCTGGGACACACAAAAGACGGCACAGAGATGGATATCTCTGTGGAAACGGAGGAGTGGCACGGATGTTATGATTACGAGGTGTTGCATGGTGATGATGATGTCACTACTGACTTGTACGAGGAGTATAAATCACTTGACACATCCCGTAATAACAGGGAGAGTTTTTCGTCAAACGTGTCGAAATACGTAAATTCCTCCATCCTCATTCCTCATCAGATCAATGTAATGTCAAAGAACAATTTAGCGAAGACTGTTTGTGTTGAGAGAAAAGGAAACGCCAAGAAATTAGAAGCTAGTTTCTTATCTAATAACATAAGGCCACCCTCTTTGTTCCCTGTTAATGAAATTAGACAGCTCCATAATGTCTCATTGGCAAATACATCAGCTCGAAGATCAAATTCAATAACATCGAATCACCCCAAAGTAGTTTCCAGTAATATCCGTTTACATGTTCAAGATAACTCAAAGGCTCCTCAGAATAAATCAAGAACATGGAACTCGTCCTCAATCATCACGCCAAAGGCCCGTGTCCAAGAGAGGGATTTGGTATCCAACATGTTCACAAAGCCCACAGCGGTCATCATTCAGCACCATGCAACCAGAACATGCTCAAAGAAACCAAATGGAAAGGAGACGGGCTCGTTTATCTATAGCGACACAGCAGAAACTCCCCGTCCCACCACTGCTCATTCTCTCCGCACCCCACAGAGTGCCATCCCCTCTCTCTCAAGCAACCCCACGTCCAGTCGATCTTGCCGGTTGACAACCACACGTTCATCCCTTCAACATCCATCCAGGCCATGGCCGCCCAGGATCACTGCTCCGCTGTGCGGGTGTGGGCGCCGGGCGAAACGGCAGACCGTGTGTAATGGCGGTCCAAATCACGGACGTGGATTCTACTGCTGTCCAGTGCGCCGGTCGGGCACCGGGAATATGATTCAGAACGGCTGCAAGTTTTTTAAGTGGGAGTCGGCTCTGATTAAGGACCACTCACCGGCCAATTCATGTGTCCAGTCTTCGGTGTCTCTACATGTACTTCGTCGTCCGCAAATGTCGTCAACCTCAAGGAAGAGCTACTAACTAACCAGGAAAATGTAATCCATATGATTTTCATGACCTCAAGTAGGCCTAGTATATTTTTAAGTAAAATAGAACAATGATGCAAGGGAACGATATGTTTCCCAAGTGAATGTGTAATGATTTGCTGTTACGATATGAATTATGTAAACCAAATGTAATTCATCAAAATAATTTAAATAACAGATCGATTGTATACTTAATTTACAAAATAATAAAATATGGTCCGTTTTTTTTTAAACGCATTTTTAAAAATGTAAATAAAATATTTTTAATACAGTCAAAATCTATTGATGTTATGTAAGCGTGACTATAACGTTTGAATCTGATGTATTAAAGGCTTGAATGTCACTTTGAAAGTTGCGATGAAGGTATTCGATTAAATTTGTCCCTTCTCGTATGAGGTAGCTCAGGAACCGAACCACCTGTTTCAAAATGTGTGTTGCTAACATTGACGTAGGTTGCTAAAGAATCAATTCGTTCGTCTTTAACGTTCATTCTATATTTGCTAAGGTTTACATTTTTACGACATTTGTTCGCCTTTTGCTATAGACACGTCTACTATTCACAAAATAAACTGAAGTTAGCAGAGCTAGGCACCATAGCTGGTATTAGCTGTAACGCTAACGAAAGCACTAGCAGTCAACCCAGGGAGTTTCAGATTCGAGTTTTATTGGTAAGATAAACGAGTTTCTAGTTCGTAACATGTCGGCGGATAATGACAAGAAACGCAGCAAAAGGCGATTCACTAGTGGCCGCGGGAATAAGCGTTTTAAGGGGGCGAAGGAGCTCGAGGTGGGCATGCAAGGGATCATAATCACATGCAACATGAATGAAAGAAAATGCACTTCGGAGGCGTACAGCCTGCTCAATGAGTATGCAGATCAACTATACGGACCAGAGAAGGTAAATTCAATAAGTGTCTTTCTAACGAACACTTCAAAATAATTTCCGAACATAATCAGGCGGTGATTTGACATGTGTAGTTCGTATTCCAAATTATAATGGACATTATAATGAACAGTTTGGTATATTATAGACATTGATGTATAAAGCTAACGTTACACTTCTGATTGTAGATACAAGATTGTGACGGAAGTAACAGCGAAGAGGAAGATGATGCAGAAGCAGCTCTGAAGAAGGAGGTTGCTCAGCTGAAAAAAACGGGGAAAGGAGAGAAGCGCTTCCAGGCTCTGGACAGTGGAGCGAACAATGTTGTATTCATTAGGACCCACGATGTGGGTAAGTGAAAAAAAACAATTGGTATCTTTATTTATATTAACCATGTTTAGTGTGCTGCTCTTTTTGAACCAGATGTTATTGTTGCTCCTCTAGAACCCGACAAGTTGGTGCATCACGTCCTGTCTGACCTTCACGCCACTAAGAAGAAAAAGTCCCGCGTCATTCTCAGGATGCTTCCAGTGAGACAACATATTATATGCATGCAGTTTGCAGATGATGTCCTCTGCATTTCACTAGTTTGCATTGATACACCTATTTCCGTGTGACCACCGCTGTGTTATAGGTCAGTGGAACGTGTAAGGCCTTCCAGGAAGACATGGATAAGTATCTGGACACGTTCCTAGAGCCGTGGTTCAAACCCCCCAATCATGCCACCTACCAGATTGCCTTCAAGGCGCGAAACAGCAGCCATAACAAGCGGGATGACATAATCAAATCAATTGCAGGTATCTACTCCAGCAGCTGCTTTTATGAGAATTTCTTGTAGATATTGAGCGCATAATGAAGGCTGCTGGCAGCCAATTTTTCTTCTGTTTGACTTTGTCCTGTCCATTTATAGTTACGGTTTAATGTATGCACCTCAACCACGTCTAATCCTACATGTCTTATCTAATGGGCAATAAAGTGTTCGGAAATTGTAACTCTATTCCATATTAATTTGAGTCAAACATGTTTTTTTTTCTTGTCGTTTTCTTGTTCCAACAGGCCTGGTGGGGAAGATGAACCCAAAGAACAAGGTGGATTTGACCAACCCAGAGCTCACCATCATCGTTGAGGTCATCAAGACGGTGTGCTGCCTCAGCGTGGTGCAAGACTATGCACTCTACAGGAAGTACAATCTCCAGGAAGTGGTCAAAGAGGATGCTCCCAAGTCTGATGCTGCTGACATGAAAGAAGATCAGAAGGCGACCGATCAGAGCGACAGCGCAGACGTTGTTAAAGCGGAAGAACAGACTGATAAACAAGCAGAGGCCATTAAAGTGCCCGAAAATGACAAACCGGTTGAGACGGAGACCGAAGATAAGAAGTGATGATTTTAGTGAGAGGGACTGTTTTATTTTAACATTGAAGGTTGTAGAAACATCAGCCAAGACGGCATTTTCGGCCTCTTGTTATATTTCTTTTAAATACAAAACAAAAAGTTAGTAAATCAGCTGAACTTGTTTTTCCTACATTAATACTTCTGTGTGATTATTTTGGATACTTTTGCAACCTCCGTACATTTATCTTGTGTGATTGTATAGTTTCCCAAAAGGAAACTAAAATTAAAGAGGCTTTTAGTTTAATTTCTGTCGTTTATTGTTTTGTTTTTTACCCAGAAATTGGTTTTAATTTTGAACAGTACAAAGAACCGCTGCTTCAGAGCCCATATTAATAGACTGGCCCACTTTTGTAGATGGAGGAAATGGTCTAGTTGGATACCAGTACAGCTACAGGCAAAAAATATGTCCTGCTTTGACAATAGCCTACTCATTGTTGGATTAAGAGCAAGAGCACATGTTTGGGAGCAGACCAGTGGATATTTCTTCAGTACGCCACAAGGTGGGGTAAACGGTCATTGCGATGAGGTGGAGATTTAGGTGTAATGCTAGTTTGAAGTCAGATTAATCCATTTAAAATGATTGGGCCAGACTTATTGAGACCAAACAGACATTTTTGTATTGCTTTGACCGTTTTAATGTTAGTGTATTGAAGCAGCCCCACTTGCCATGCGATCATGTTTTGCAGACCTGGCTAATGGGGTTGTTAGTTAAATAGGACATACCTGATAGTGGCAATTAAACAGCTTTTGTCTTTCCACGTTTACTTTCAACACTTTGAAGTAATAAACAATTTACTTGTCCTTTTGGGTGATGACCATTTGTTTTAACCATGGACCAGGTTGTAACTTGAACTGACTTGAGCTGTCATGTCTCTGACCCATCAGTGCCCCAACAATAACCATTAACACACTTAACCATGATGGATTATTTCAGTGTAAACAACCAGTGCATTACTAGATCAATTATAAACCTTTTTACTAGTAATCTAAACTACAACTAATGACAAAATATCTTGTTTTGCATTTGAGAATTGCATTTCACAAAAATCAGTAACACATGTTTTTTTAAAAGATCTATTGTAGTTCATTATACTGGTGATGAATGGTCATAAATATTCCTTCAGCTCTTTTAATTGCTCCTGTGAGAAATAGAGCCGACATCTTGTCTGCCTACAGGCCTATAGAAATTTGTACATTTTTGGCACCTACGATTGTCAGCTCATACAGGTTAAATGTCACAGCCATGTGTAACAATTGCATTCCCGGGCGGATGTGCAGAGGCTCCCTGGGGTCAGGATTAACAGCCATCGGTCTAGTTCCATACCTGACCTTTATGATGCTCTCTAGGGGCTCATTTGTCTTCTGTCACCCAGACAGTAATCTCACCTCAGCAATGAGGAATTCTCTCTCTCTCTCTCTCTCTCTCTCTCTCTCTCTCTCTCTCTCTCTCTCCATTCCCACTCTTGCTTTCCCCGTCAGTTCTTTCTTCCCTACCTCAATCACTTGGTCGTGCCTCAGGTCCTTAATTCCACTTCCCACGATTTGTGAGTCGGTGACAAACGAGTTGGATGGCTGGCCTTGGTTGGCTGTTTTGGGATGGGTTTTCTCCTCCTCCAAATGTAGACTCTTAAACATGCGTTTAGCATTCTAATGAGAGACAACATCTTTATTCAGACAAAGGGCTTTCTGTCTGCACACACTCACTAAGGGACCCTCAATTATACCTTCCTCCTCTCAGCTTTCCCATTGTGGCGTGGAGCAGCACAACATCTCCCACGCATTTACATTTCATCCCGCTTGTTATTATCCTCTCCCCAAAGAAGCAACATCATATTCCATTCTTTTTTCGTGGACGCTTAAGGACCCCGTGTTTCCACTCGGCTGCCCGGTGCGCAGCCTGAATGGGCCCGGTCGGTTACATAATCCCATTTCTTGAGTTGGAGCCTCCTGCTTTGTGCCGTTGCGTAACCTGCGAGCTAGCGGGAAACCGGTCACCACGGAGGGCTCCTTTCTTTCTGCCCTTTTAGGACACAAATATGATCCTCCTAATGGGAGCGGCCATTAAACCTGGTGCTGAAAGAGACTCCACATACACACAGGACACCGACGCACACACCAGCAGGTGAAGGCACCTCACCCGGCCTGGCCTGCAGCCTGGCCTTATGTAAGGGCCGGGCGGTGGTAGAGCTGATATGCAATGGCTGCTTGGGAAAACCCTATGAGAACCACATTCAGCCGACCGGTCACAGGACTGGTCTGCTTTACATGTCGTCCGTTGTA
>OMKX01078135.1:0-19508 GCA_900302425.1 Brosme brosme
ATTTACCACCTATTATTTGGATCGAATTCCTCGCCTTCCTGTAATCTGAATCATGCCCAAAGTTAAAATAGATTGTATCTGTAATTTATTTGTTCTTGTTTCTTCATTTCTTTGTTTTCTGTGTGCATTAAGCATCCATGCAAGTGTGTTGCCATTTCCATTGATTTTATCACATGTTAACCATACACTGTATGGGGGTATACCTTGAAATTAGTCTCTAGCTTTCCTGTTAATAGAGCATAATTGACCCTTACAATGAATTCAGATCCATGCCATTCAGGAGCAGGTAGCGGCTGGGCATCTTTCTCAAGGATAGCTACTAACAGGTAGACTGCAGACATGGGAGTTCAGACCCAGCCCCCTTAAGGCTCTGAGTCCAGCCCCCCTGGACTCTCATGCCTCCCGTCTGCTGCTGCACTTTGTTATGAACGAACAACAGATACACCTTACTGTGGGAACCCTTGTCGTTTTCCACATAAGCTATCCTGGCTGCTGTTGTGAATGCATGCCTTACAAAAACATCTGTTTGTAACACTGTGTCTTTAAACCTATAGCTTTTAATCATTTATTTTTGTTCAAGTCTGTCTGAACGCCATGACAGGCCCATTTCACAGTGAGACAGGATATTGGAAAGGGGTAGCGTGGGGTGCGTGTCGAGATGTGTATTGATCGTCCCGGCTTTCGTTTGAGCTGTTTTAACTTATATAATATTACTCAAACTTGACTGTTATGCCCCCTCCCCCACCCACTATGTCTAGTTGACGCCATTACCACACTCACCCTCGCTGGTTTACAATCGCATTGAGTCATTTAATGACCTACAGGTGGGACGGAGAACAGTCGCAAGCATAACATGAACTGTTCTTGGCCGAGCCCTAATGGCCCTTGGATCCCACTCTTGGAGATGCCAGGGATTGAACCCAGGGCCTCATGCGCTCTACCACTGAGCTACATGCCCTTGATTTGGTTAGGAGGAAATTAGGAACGTTTTAGGCCTACTCACACTCTCTTGGACTGTACTTCTGGAAATTTGATGATGCAATGTGGAGTTTATTCCTCAGTCCCTCAGCCCGACTAGTTGACCTTTGACCTGCTGAACTTTTGTGTTTGTGTTTTGAACTATTGTTATTTGTGTAAAAATACGCTTTGTACAATGTTGCAAAGAAAAAGGTGCAATTCCAAATCCCTTCATGATGGTGAATAGTACAACATGCACGTTTCTTGAAATCACCTCGCTTCTGTTCCAAAACTGTTCCTCTGTTGTTTATTTGTTCCTTTACAAGAAGACACGAGTGTTTTACAAAACTACAAATATGTAATTGTTCATTGTCTTTATCCTATCCGTTATCATGAACCGTGTGTGTGCTTTTGTATTTTTCTACTTCAAAGCGTTTACAGGTGCGTTGTACAGAAATAGAGATAGCAGCACCGTAGTATGTTAATATGAATGTCTATCTACATTGTACACTATACCAATTAAATCATCTGACAATACACCTTGGTGTCTGCGTATGTGTGACCTAAAAACTATTTGTATTTGTATTTACTGTGTGAACAGAATGTTATATATTTCCTAAGTAACAAGTTACTATCAAAACACTAGCTACTTTTTCTGAAAGGTTTTAAACTGATCTCTGCTTATATTATGTATTTTTAGTTGAAGAATAAAAAAATAATTACAAATACATACAGTATATATATATATTCCCTCAGACAATAATATTGGGAATAAATACATCAAATCCGTTCTCTAGTGTGGAGGTTGAAGGCCAAACCTATCATACTGTAGGAACATCTTCCACAAGATTAGCATTGTGTTGCTAGAACATAAGGATTTGGGTTTGATTGAAAGGAAAGTTATGTAAGAGACAACATGATGGGGTTACAATATGAACAAGGTGTCAACATGGTGATCTTCATGTGTGCGAGCTCAGAGGTCTAAATGATGAAGACACTTGGTCCCACAGAACAGAGAGAGGAAAGGAAGTATATATTCAATCAACTCCCACATCTGTGAAAGTGCAAAGAAGAACTTGTATTTGTTGTAGCAGTATTGAAAGCATGAAACAGCTATACAATTTGAATATTAAAGGATCATAGCTCTATATATTTATAAAAGCAGTTAAGCATATTACCACAATAAACTAAACTGTATTCTTCGGAATACAAACTGCTCTTACACACTAGGCAAGATATGTAGGCCTAAATCAAATATATTCCTATATTTAACATGGGGGAAACTGTATATTTTTAAAATAAACTGAGTCAAATGTTATTTTGTGAGGTCGAAATGAATGTTTTCTTTCATCAATAAACTGATAAGCAACAGTCAGCACTCTGTTTAAGTTGTGAAAGCAATTCCTGTTCTTTTTCAGGTATTTATGACCTACATTTTAGTGAATGTAGTTGTTTCGTATAGTTTAGTCATTTTCTAAAATCATATTTTCGTATGCCTATTTAACGCATCTCCCCAAAATAAATGGAACACAGGTGTGGCCTCGCGCGGATGCCAGAACGATAAAGATGACGTTTCTCAGTGGGCGGAGCTTATGTCCAGGCACCATGGCTTCGGTAGGATCCGAGGTAAGTACGAGACCCGTTTACGACCGGTTTGCTAGAAATATCACAAGCTTACTTTTCCCGAAAACCAAACCTGGGTTGTTTTGAATATGGAGCAGGTGGGTTCAGAGTCCAAATATATCGTTAATTAAACCTCAAGCAACATAGAGCCGATTGCTTTTGTGTTGGACTGGAGGGCAACTGAATGTGCAGGAAGATGCTGCACCCGGGAATCTGAATTGGAAGAGGTTTTATTATTCAAATACTCACGAAGAGTGCTCTTAATGCCCGTTCTGGGGTCCCGTCAGCCATCCACCTCTTCCAGCTCCAGCAGTAGTGTGGAATAAATCAAACGTGCATGCTTTTTTGGGCACATTTGTGTTTAATGTGTGTAGAGCCTCTGTTATTGAAGTGTTTTGTCGGCAGGACTTAGTGGCACAGATGGATATCTCAAATGGTTAGCTGCCTACCTAGTTAGCCGAGCCGGCTCACTTCTACTATAGAGCGATATTCTGACTATTGAAGTTATTATCTGGTTTAACTACTTATGGTCCGAATAACGAATCAATGGATTTGACCGGGGAAGCTGTGACGTTAACGTACACCATATCAGCCCAAAGTATTATGGCATGGCACCACTGGCGCAAATTCCTGCATCTCCAGTAAAACATAGACACCGTTCTAAGATTTTGGTTTCATATTGTCGCCAGTCTACAGTTTAATTATCTTGCAATGGCACGATAAGTCTCTGTGTGTGAGAGTGTGTTCTCAATGAATGCAAAAAGAGCGCGGTTGTATTGTCCAGCCAAGTTGCTTTGTTGTGGCCAAGTTGGACTGTATGAGAAGCTAGAACGTGTTCGTTTGTTGATGTGTGAAACTGGTGGCATGGTGATCATCTTTTCCTGGGCAAACATATGTGTTTTTACCATCTGATCCATCATCCAATTGGCATTGCCTAGAGCAAGACGCTACTCAGCCACGAGTAGCGTCTTTATTTTGTAAATATAACTTCCAATCTAATAAGCATTTGGATACTTTTGGGGATATCATTTCGTATGAGGTGTCTGCAAGTTTTCACCAATGCTGTGAGTTATTTTGTATAACAATAAGGGTTTACCGATTATAAATAAAGTTGAGTTAAAAAAACAAAAAATGCATCCATTCACGTCTTATAAACAGCCTCACCTTAAAAACGAGTCTTCTGATAATTGGATAGATAGTATGTATTACCCAGATGGAAAAAATGGGAAAGGGCAAGAAAGTAGCACTAGCCCACCTATTGTATGAGCATTGATCTATGGAAATATACATTTTAAATAGAAAGTTGTATATTACACTTTATTATAAAAAATCCGTGCACTGGTCTGTAGTTTAGGTTCTGTATGCTTCATGAGACAAACACAAGCCCTGTGACTCCCTGGTCATTCAGGAAGTGTAGAGCATGTAGATGGCTCAAGCGCCATGTCATAAGCAGCGCTGTCAGTATACCTTGCATGCAGACTTTTATGAATGTTTCGTTTACCACACGCTATTTCTCCAATGTTGGTTTGGCAAAATCATTTTTAAGACATTTGAAACACAGTGAATCAAATGCATCAGAAAAATTCCTTGCATGGCCCCACATTTGGTCAGGAAGTAAAGTAACTAATTCGAATCTATGCTTGAGGAAATTGCTTAATGCACAGCTCAGTTACTATTTTCTATTTAGTAACTTAGCAGACGCAAATCCAAAGTCCAACTTAGAGATTCCCTATATGTGTTATTAAAGAGCAAGTAGGAGTTAAGCATCTTGGTTGAGGATGCCTACAGATTAGACTCGGACATGGGGGTTCGAACCCTGAACCTTTCGTCTGGGAGTTAAACACCCTAAACTTAGACATCCTGTCCCTCTCTTAAGGTGACGTGCTTTGCATTGTTTTACAAAAGAATGATGCTATAGTTGAAATTATCTGTTGAACATTCTCCTCCAAAACGTTATTATGTGAAAACAAGATCTTGGATGGCTCTTTTGGCTCTCCAGGTCAAAGACCTCCTCCCTCCACCACAGATAAATTTGGTTTTCCCCCCCAACATGGAGTTGTTTGTTGTCTCCAAAGACTCCACTGTGATGTCTCAGCTTCCCTGAGAACATTCATCAGTTTGATCCTGCTATTTGTCTCAATGGAACGCAGGCTCATTTATCATGACCATGACCTAATCCAAACGTGTATCCAAACGCTGTAACCAGAGACTGCTAAATCATAATTTCCTCTCCTTATTTTTGATGAAAATATAGGCTGATCCTTGGGTGAATTGGTTGGGTAACTCAGCCCTGGAAAAAGTGGCAATGGTCACAGAGGTTTTATTATCTTTCTCATTGTAAAATGATGGACATGTCAGAATTGTTTGGAATTTCCTTACAAGTCTTCATAGATTGGTGCGGAGGAAAAAATGCTCTTTGGCCCTTCCTGATGAAGTGCCAAACCTAACCAACAGTCATCCGCTCAATACGAGCTGACTGTTGCATTACATGGCTTCTAAATTACATCTTTAACCTTTTAGCAACATTTACATTTGCAAATCAGTACTTGCATTGGGTTCATACTGTGCAATATGCTAATGAATGCTAGTAATGATAAATTAGTGATTTCAAAATCCATAACTACCTTCTTACCATTAAAAAGATTTGCTAGTGTTTATCCTCAGACTTAAGAATGCTTTCCATTGATGATGTTCAGACACTGCTCACTCAAATAAAACATTTTCCTAGAGGCAATAGGAAACAAGCTTATTATTGGTAAATAAAATTATTGGTCAATATCTCCATATAATTCTATATGGCATAACATGCTCTTTTGGATCGGGGTTAACCAAACAGGACTTGGCAAACGTCAAAGAACCAGAGAGCACTTCAAAAAGAAACAATGTATGAATGATTATCTGACAATTAGTTACATACACATTTATCAAGGATTTGTCATCTCTTCCAACTTGAAACCGACCAACCCTGTAAATCAGGAATAGTGGCTTACACATCATACCCATATAATCTTTTTTGGCAACGATTGTGCTATTCTCTTCATGGCGAGTGAGTAAGTTTGAATATCCTTGAGGTTGAGAAGGTTGTGTGAGACTGGTTTATTCTTTGAAGGTCTGGCTGGCTTTGACATGTTGTGTTGTTGTTTTTTTGCCCTGAGGACAAGAGGACCATATTTATATTGTCAGAACAGAGAACAGAGATCTACGGAGCCTTCTTGTCCACTCAGGGCTTCCGTAGCTTCTCTTGAATCAACTCTGGATTTTGTGTGTCCTCCCTCTCCTTCCCTTTTTGTTCTTCCCTCCCTCGTACAATCAGCAGCCATGTCTTTTGAGTAAAAAAAAAAAGGAAAAGCATTTGGAAAAACGATGGCATTTCGTTCGGAGCCTACTGAGCATGCTCGGGGGAGACAGTGTTGGAAGACGGACCCACCGGGTCACATGACCAGCAGGGTGAATGTGCATGCAGGGGAAGAAAAGGAAGAAAAGGGAGGGGAAACCGATCTGCTCTGAGGCTCATCATGGTCTCTCACTCTTCCACTCTTCTTCTCACTCTTCCCTTCTCTCACTCTCACTCCTGCATGTGCACTCCGCCACCCTCTTCCTGTCTCTGACGCACTCTGCTACTCAGTGGAGGCCATGAGAAGAAAGCAGGTATGGAGTCCTCCTCATCCTCCATTGAGAGGGGAAATGTTAGCCCCATTACTCTGCTCTCTGCTGGCTTGTCAGGGTCTCCTCTGGTGGTACAGAGGGCTGGATTATGGGTCTATGGGTCTTAAGGGTTTTTGCCTTACCGTTTGAGGGACACTATTTGCTTTCCTAAGATTTGTAATTGAATACCGCCGTTGCATCATCAGCAGTTGATGAAAACATCCATTCTTGTCAAACCTGATGAGCGGGCCATTGTTGCAGTGATGGGCTCCGTTTGCCTTTTGTTGCCAGAGAACAAAACACCATCATGTGTTTGAAGGGATTCGTATCTTGGATTTGGTTGTGGTTTTCGGAAAGCACTCAGCCAATGTCTTAAGGGGAATGATGGCTGAAAAGGAATGGAATACAGGATGGAAGGAGGGATGGCTGCTGACTTTGTGGACATCTGGAACCATGCCCATCTGTAGAATAGCCTCACCTGAGATCCTCTCTTGGGTTACCTCGCTCTACCGAGCTGCTAGTCTCTTCTGTCCGTCTTTCCTCTTCTGCTTTCCCGTGTGTCTTCTGAACAATCTCTCTGGGTCTCCAAGCCCAGGAATGAAATGATTCAGGTGTAACATTTCAGAAAAGTGTGAAAGTATGGAGGCCTTTTCTCTGAGTCTCTGTTGGAAGCATTACATTTGTCAGTAGTTGAGGGACATCAGGGACCAGTTCTGTTCCTTCAGACTGACCATTCACTTTGATTAAGGATTATGCAGAACAAAGCCATTAGTAATACAATTGAGATTGGATGGAAATTATAAAGGGAAACTATGATGACTGTAATGGCACTCCTCTCATCATGGTAGTGGACAATGATCTGCAGGAAGCCTTTCGGTGCTATTTCTCCCTCTTCAAGTATTTGCATTACGCAGGCTGAGTTTAACCCGCAGGGTTGTGGCTCTGTATGAAAGGTTGACTTGACATTCACATGCATGTCTTGTGTCATACATGTTCATAGCCTTTCAGAGTGGGGTCCGTAAACGGACTAACAGATGGGCCTAACCCGGAGAGACCCAAATACCAACCCTATTTAGGGCTCTCGGTCTGTTCATGGTGTTGGCATTATTTAAATGTTTTTAAACAAATTAGAAGTGATTGCCATGTGACATAATTAAAGCAATTGATATTTCAACATAATCTACATAGGCTGTAGTTCCTGTCTTTTTCTCATTTTTGTTTTGGTGAAGCACCATGCTTTACTGCCTAGAGACTCACACTCCTTTTTATGTGAATGCTGTGCCAACCAATTGCTATCTGTACAGATGGGCTTGGACTAGAATTTAAGCTAGTTTCTCTATCCTTCATAACCCGTACCCAAGGCCTTTCATTGGTAGTCTAGTGGGAAACCGGTGCAACTAGCACGGCAAGTCTGTAAACACTCTGGTTACGAAATGGCGGAGATCTGCAGACAGCTCTATTATGCTCCCCTCCCCCACCTTTTCTTCTCTCTTTCATGGGTGCAGTCCCCCGGCCGGCCACTAGGTGGAGAACAGGGGAACAGTGGTTTCCTGTATGACATTCTAGAACTCAGGAACATGAAGTGAACTAGTACATGTGTTGAATACATCCAATAGAAATCTTTCACCAGAGGAGGCCTGTTGCTGGCCTGATGTCCATTGACAAGGGGACTCTGGATTAGACTTGAGCTAGAAGCTCTTGTGTTCCGCATGTGTGAAGGGCATATTATTTGTGGTTCTCTATTCTCTCTCTAAACTAAATGGCAGGTTGTCACTCTCTCCTATGTTGTTTTTCTAGGGGCCTGGGTTTAAATCATGTTCAATGAGTGGATTGTCTGTTGTGGACTGTAGAGCAAGAGGTTCCCTCTCTTTCAAGCAGCAGCAGCTAGACTAATGCTCCTGAATCACATTGTCGAAGCCTCTCCCAGGTTCATAATTATGCACCATCTAGTTTTAACTTTTGACAAATATAAATCGTATTACATGTACAATTCCTCTCAAAGCGTCTTCGGGAATCTTGGGCATTAAGATGAGCAGGAGTAAAGCCAGGAAATCCAAATATAGTGACAGAAACCTGCTGCAATGCTTCTACAGCATTCAGGCCTAAGAGAAAGTCCTCGGTTTTGGTTGGAGAAGCAGCTAAATAGGATCAGAATAGGAAGTTTAACCACACCATTTCCAATTAAACACACTATTATTTTTTGCTTTATACAGACTTGAGGAATGAAGAAAGTGTAGTCTTGGACTATTCACATGTTGGAAGTGCACATTGATATTAACTCAATAGCAGGCCTTAAGTTCTAAACGTTTGCATATGTGCTCTAACTATATTGTGTTATTGGTATCAAAGTGTTCTGTTACATGGTAGTAAGTGGCTGTGGAGAAATAAATGGGGACCTGTAATTCTTTGGCGTTACGCACTCAACATCACAACCTCAAATGTTGAAAGCAGCAACAGGTAACCTGCTATGTAGCACTACTTTTAATGTAGCACTAAATGCTGTGTACCCGAACATGCTTGGTACCCTAACATGCTAACAAACAAGTTAAATAGACCCTTCTTGCTTTGAACGTTGGTGCTAACTAAGGATTGTAGCCGGGACTGATAAGATCCGGCTGCTCTCAGAAACAGGAAGAAAAAACGTCCAATCCGGATTGTTATGTAACTTGCCTCTGGACGTCAATGCTTCCGCGGGGCTAGCATGAAGTTGTCTGATACTGGCAGGAAAGTAGAGGTGTTTGAGTGCTTGATAGTTGCCATGGTTATGAGGGGAAAGATGATGGGGAGATTTTTAGTTTGATCAGCCTTTTGGTTGTGCCTCGTCCTCTTAGATGAAAGGGGTGTCTGGTTATTGGTGGCCGTTTGCGGTTAAGGGTGTGCTTTTGAAGCAACGGAGAGTCGGTTCCAGTTGGTTGTCTATCGGTTCTTTTTAGGAAGCGAATGGAAATACACTTAGCTCCTTCTCATTTTGTTCTTTCCCTATGGTTTTTATGGCATTGATGAAAGTGCTGAAACAACGTATGTGTTGTTAACACCTCTTGATTTATTTACTCATCAATCTGGCCCGAAGCAGGCTTGATCTGATTGGTTTTTTTGTATACACTTCAATTTTTTTTATACTAATGCTATGTTACTCATATTTGTTATTTTATTACCCTGCCTTTCAGCCCACTGGCCTGGCCAAGGGTGGTGTTGGTGAAGAGCCTTCCACCACAGAAGAAGAGATGGAACCCCCAGCTGATGGAGAGATGAGACTTGGTGAGTTGGAAATACCTTCCATCATGGTTTAAAGATGCTCTCTAACTATGTAACTCTTGTACTGTATAACTGCACTACTATGCTGTGTACTTTCTTTAGTGCTGCCATCACATGAATTTTCGGGGGAAATTCCCGAATTGATTGAGCCATTGGTTGCGGATTGGCCTTATTCTTGAGACATTCATCATTATCAACAGAAGAGCTGGCTTCAGTGTAAATGTTACTCAGGGCAGGTTTAACGAAAATGTCAATAATTAATCAATTGTATCCAACAGGGCGAGACCACGTGGCAGCTAGTAGACTTTCCCCGTCTCCACGACCCGAGGCCTTGCTCAATGGCATGGAATTGGACCACGGACCCAAGAGTGCAACTCACTGCATTTCCACCGGTCCCGGCTCGTTCATCAGTGGAAACGGAACGGCCCATTTGGACGGAACGTCCCATTTGGACGCTCCTCACGGCTCCGTCACCGGAAGCAACGGGTTTATTCTGGACAAACGGGGTGGAGGTGGTTCAACGGACGAAGGGGTTTCCCCGTGCAGGACTAACTGGCTTCCCTCCGGGGCCATGCTAGCGGGACACTCGGCCAAATCCCCCCCGTCCCTATCCCCTGGCCGGGCCAGCAGCTCCGACCCTTGGCAGAGCGATGGCGATGCGGGGGTCCCGTCGGGACAGCGGGCGTCAGAGACTAGAAACGTCCCAGGCCTGTCCACCACCTCCACCCCTCCACCGCCAGTCACCATCCACAGAGCCCGCAAGACCATGTCCAGACCTGCTGTCAGCCTGGCGCAGAAGGTAACCGCCATGCAGGCATGACCAGACCTGTAGTTGCATGACTAATAGATAGTGTAGGGGCTAGGGTGTTCATCTCCCAGCTGGAGATATAACTGGGTTATTTGCCCAAAGGTCTGCTTTCATGACCATTTCCGGATCTGCAGTCAGTTCGCAAAAGGTCCGCTAGAGATTATTAGACCTGACTTTAATGTTACCAAGAGCCCCATCTAAAACTAGAAAAGTAGGAAAATAAGAAAAAAGGTAAAGTTGAGAAAAGTCCATTGAGATAAGGGCAGGCTAGTCTAATGGCTAGGTTGTTCAAGGTAATGGGTCCAACCCCCAATGTCTGCAGCCTACATATACTACATCTACCCTTGAGCAAGATATCTATCCCATTACTTACATTTACATTTACATTAAGGGCATTTAGCAGACGCTTTTATCCAAAGCGACTTACAATAAGTACATTTGTCAGAAGAAAGAGAAACAACAATATATCGCTGTCGGTACAGTAAGGATGTTCATAGAAACAAGTGCCAAGCACTTACAGTTGCCAGGTTAACCCATTCCCCGTATAGAACAAGATAACTTGCAAAAGATGCTACACAAAAATATGTTGTATTTTTAAGTGCCAGTATGTACAACATACAAAAACTGCGTACCATAAGTGCCATATTGCTCCATTCTGAAATGTGTCTTAATTCACTTCAATCACTTCAAAGTGTCTGCACAATGGCTAAATAGTAATAGTTAATCTGATCCAAATCGAGGATTCCATCCCAGTTACCCTAAAGTTATTTTTGGTTTCCATCCTCTGCAGCTTCTCAACAGGGAGCGGAGGGAAGCAAACTGTGTGAGGCCGGAGGCCGAGAGCAGTGCGATGGACTCCCATCTCCAGCCTTCCCTCCAACACCAGCTACCTCAGAGCCCAGAGGAGATGTCTCCATCTTCAGCCCCGACCACCTCCTCTTTCCCGGCCACTCCTTCGCCACAAGCGCCAACCACCTCCTCCTCCACCAAGATCCCACTGGGTTAGACTGCACAGAACCCAATGACCAGAATACACACCAGAGCCCCAAAACCTACCTGGGTTTATAAAGGCTGCTTGACACTGGGAATAGCCTGATGGCCTAATACGATTTGAGAGTAGTAGTATTGTAAAATCCTTCTACTTTTGTTTTGCCTTATGTCTCGAATGAGAAACACAACATTGTCTGCCCATAATGACAAGTCATTTTATGATTATTTACTGAGCAATGACCAAAAAATCATTACTACCAGCATAATAAATAACATCCTTCTGGTCTAGTGCTCCCCATGATAACGAATTAAGTAACAAGTATCAGAGCTCAGTAAAGTTACTGGTAAAATTTGTATTATGTTTGTTTTATTATTAGACATGTCATGATAATAATGTGTGCCTTGTGGTTGACACCCTTATCCAAAGGGCCTAAAATGCCGTGAGTGCATACATTCATAGCATGGGAGTGGGAATCAAACCCCAAACCTTGTCCATGCCATGCTCTACTACTTGAGCTCCAGGAACCAGGGTTGGTGAACTAACGGAAACTGAAATACATTCTTCGTCATCGTTTCTAACTCTTGTTGCATTTGGCGTTTTCAGCGACTCAGGCCGGGGTGTGGAATTACCGCAGGAAGAAGAGGAAAATGGGGATCTACACGCTCATTCCCAAGAAAAAACGGCGAATCATGAAGCAACGGTCGATCCGGGAAATGTATCGACGGATGCACAAAGCGTCTACCAATCCCCAGGTCTTTGCTTCTGCTATCTATACGTTTGTATACGTTTACAGCTAATCGCACTAAATTGATTTCAGATTAATAATCCTAAATCTGATAGTAGCCGAGCTCAAATCAGGTGAAAAGGTTGTCTACTTCTTTTGATTAATATTTGTTTTGGGTAATCATTTTGCTGGCTTTGTAAACGCGTAATTGGCTATTAACAGCCAACACAAACTCAGCTAGCAGTAGTAAATTATAAAAAGGTAAAGCTTTGAATCAACACTGGCTAGCCTACAATGCTGTGTGTCAAATATGCAATTTGCCAACTTCGACAAGTCTTGCTCGGTTTAAATACTTATGGCCTATAGAATAATGAATAGATTGGACATAAGCGCCCTTCTTACATAGATTCGATCCAAATCTCAACGAGTAGGACCTTCTTCCGCACTGGTTTTTTTGAAATGTCACCCCTGGCCTCGCTGTTTTTGGCCTGCTTTTTACTGTTGTAGAGCTATGATACACTTCCAAACAGCGATTTTAATCCTTTGCGGACATTTTGTAATGTGAGACGTATCCGGGTTATGGGCGTTTAGGGCAGGGTACTTTGTAATTTCACCTCTTGTGTAGAAACATTAATCAAACAATGGCTCTATAGAGAGTAGTGCTGCTGCCCGACCCTCTACTGGGCAGATATACATCGCTAGACAGACTGGACTCCTACCAGCAGCACCAACTTTAACAATTATAGACTTTCAAACTTGAGATGTGTGATTGTTTTAATGCACCACCACAGCAGCAGTATGCTGCTTTAAATGTCACTTTCAGTTTTGATGTCGGGACGTTCCGGGCGGGCGGTCATTATTGAAAAACCGGTCAAACGAGGGGGAACTCCGCCTTCCCGGGCCAGCCACTCAACGCTGGCGAACAAACCTATTTCAGTCTCGACAACAATGCAACGGCGAAGACTTTATTTTGGACTATTATATATCCTGCCTCAAAACTTTGCCAAAATACATATCAACATACTACAAAGATGTCGGAAAAAAGTTTAACAGAAAGAGGCGCGTTTGTATTTTTGACGGTATTAAATATCATGCCTTCGGTATTTATAATTACCTTGGTATACCGTCATACCGCCCAAGCCTACTGTGTAGGATGTCCACTGTAGATATACACACACTGTAGATATACCCCATCTTAAGCCTTATCCACTCGCGCAAATTAGTTTTCTTCGGTAGAATATCTCCGTACCATAACAGGAAACTAGGCGAAACTCCGCCCCTTTCAGTTTAGATTAGGATTACACTGACCGGATGTAGCCTAAATGTAATCTAAATGTACAGGCCAATCTTGTTCTTGGTGCATTTGGACATCTCAACCCATTAATGAAGTAACGAGTATCAAAGGACAGAAAAGATACTGGCCTGGGAATTAATGAAGGGAAACATATATTCTATTCCATTCTACTCAAATGTATATATATAACATAATTGAGTAAAATGGGTAAAAAAATAAAAGGGCAGGGTTTTACTGGTTTGTGTCTATATATATATATCTATATATAGATATGTATAGATATATATTTGTTTTTTATCTATTTTGTCAGTACTCGAATATCAGTTTATTTTTTTTCATTTTCATTCTATATCATTTTCTTCATGTCGTTTTCATGCGTTTTATGATTCTCTCCATCTAATAGCTAAAGGAGGAAAAGAGTGTGAATGGAGAGAGGATGGAGAACTCTGAGGAGGAGTCTGAGGAGATGTATGACTGGGAGGAAGAGGAGCAGGACGAAGAGGAAAACGGCAAGGGCTCCCAGGACCTGAGCAGCACGTCTGAGCCCGTCTCTCAGGTTGGAGCAAAATAATACTTCGGTCGTTTTGATAAAAGTCACTTCATTCCACAATGTTGTGAAATGCCTGGTTATCAGTTTTTACAAGAATTTGACTCTCTGCAAGGCTTCATTCCATGTATTCAAGTCACAGCCCTTCTTCCCTTGATTTAGGCCTGTTGTGTGACTTTGTGTTATGAATCTGCATTCCATTGTATCTGGTGTTTACTGCGCGTTTTCCTTGGCTTGATACAACAGGCGGAGGACCAAGAGACTGAGGATTCAGTGGGAGAGGAGGGAGAGGAAGACGATACAGAGTCAGACTTGGTATGTTCAGACTGCTACCTGACATTCAGTTGAGTACTCAATGGGAATTTGTCCTGAGTATGGCTTGCGTCATGTCTAGAATGTCTAGACATGTCTCGAATGCTAACCCTTTCGTGCTGTTTTACCATCGTGTTTATTTGTCACTCTTGTAATGAGACACCGTTTTGAAGGTGGTTTTTGAGGTTAACCATCAGAAGGCGCTGTACTTTCATTCAAATTCAATTATTTATCTCCACCTCAGAGCTCCGAATCTAGTCTGAAGAAGAAGAAGAAGATGATGAAGAAGATAAAGGAAGAAAGAGCCTGGGTGAAACCATCCAGTTTATGGAAAAAGAGTAGGGTCAAAGGTAATTGTTTTACAACTCAACTTTCACAGTTGATGCACAACATTGAGGATTCGTTTTGGTTCTGGAACTTCTTCCTGGTTGGATTTGGGTTTTTGTACCTGAGAAGCAGACTTACTTGCCAAAGATGGCTTCTGACATTAACGATGATTGGAATTGATGCTTGTATATCACAGGTTGTGTACTTTTCTTTGTCTAGTTTTAGTTTACGCTTTGATATTAAAGTTAAATGGTCAAGTGTTGGTATTGGTGTAGTTTGACGTCTACTTTGCCTGAGGCTTTGCTCAACGGCACAGAATTTGACTATGGTTGACCTTTTTGACCTCCTTCCTTCCAGGACCTGAAACCCAAACCCTGTCCCAGGCCTCACCCATGGCCCAGACAGACTCCCATAGAGGGTACACCCAGATCCTCCGACACCCCGTTCACCCCAAGGTCCCAGAGAGCCTCTTACCCTTCCAAAATGCTGGTGAGAAACCGCTCCAGGGCCTCTGATACTGTGACGTCCATGTAAAGTGAATGTTTAGTGAACTCTAGTGTCTGTAGTTGCTGATCTACTCAGTACATTCAAAAAAATCAATGTGTACCATCTCTGTCACATTGGACTCTGCCAAAAGTAAATCCCAAGGGTTTGTTTAAGACTTATTGTGGCTATGGCAACATAACAAGGATAAGCGGTCGATCCCAAATTTGCAACACTTACTTGCTCCTTACTGGCATGCATCTGAATTCACTTTGGAATACAGGATCTTTTAAAGGTCCCGGTGGAATGGTAAATGATGTGTGGCATCTGTCGCTGTGCCATGTACTGAAGGCGTCCCTGTGCTCTACAGGTGTCCCCAGGTCCTCCGCGGAGGCCGACTGCTTGTCCCAGGAGCTGCCGCTCTGCAGCTGTCGCATGGAGACGCCCAAGAGCCGCGAGATCCTCATACTGGCGGACCGGAAGTGCATGGCCACGGAGAGCGTGGACGGACTGCTGATGCGCTGCCAGGGGGCGGTGCTCAAGCACGAGATGATGCGGCCGTCCAACACGCTGCAGCTGCTGGTGCTGTGCGACGACCACCGCGCCGGCATGTTCAAGCACCAGTGCTGCCCGGGCTGCGGCTACTTCTGCAGGGCCGTGAGTAACGCGTTTTTACGTGACAGCGGCTAACCCGGAGCTGTGATGACTTGACCGAAATGAACAACTGGAAGGAGACTCCGGTGCTCTTGGACAGCAGGTGTCCTGTCACTTTGGTCCCCTTTTTAACTGAGTTATTTTCCCTTGTTCTTGTCAAATTACAAAGAGAACGTAGACTTGGCATGGGGACATAAACTGCTCCCCTTCCCCCTCCCCCACACTTCAATGTAGTGCAAGAAAGAAACATTCCAGAAGGTTCTGACCAGCGTCTTCTTTCTCGCCCTGTCCCAGGGGACCTTCATGGAGTGCCAGCCGGACCTCAGCATCTCGCACCGCTTCCACCAGGCGTGTGCCTCGGTGCTGAAGGGCCACAGCTTCTGCCCGCACTGCGGCGAGGAGGTGGGCAAGGCCAAGGAGGTCACCATCGCCAAGGCCGACACCACCTCCACCGTGGCCCTCGTCGTCCCGCAGCACCAGGGGCCCCCCACCCCCGGGGCCCTGGAGGGCAGGGCCGACACCACCACCGCCGACGGGTAGGTTGGTGGAGAGCTGAGGGTTCGGGGTGGGAGAGGATCTTCTCGCTTTTGCCAGGAGAAGCTGTCAACTTGATAGATTGGACTATACAACTTGTGCATTTGGTCTTATTGGCCCATAATGGTTTAATTGGCCAAACTACACTTTCAGAATGAAGACAAATTTAAAATCAATGCTTGAACATTACTTTAAGGACCTTTTTTCTTACAATGCAGACTTTAGACTCTTATATCATAGTTGTTATGTTCCAAAAATCCCAGATGTTCTTCAGGCTTATCATTTTATTATAAAAGGGATTATCTCCAGGATTTAGTTGGATAAATTGGGATGGAGTTGATGGTTTTCTTGTCTTGTCCTCCCAGTTCCTCTCTGGTTCTCAGAGCTGAACCCGGAGGGAGGGCAGACAGTTCTCTGTCCATCGGTCCAGGAGACGGACTGGACGGCTCCGCTCCCCCTGGTTGGCCCAGGATGAGACCACCTCTGGCTGGACCAGTGGTGGCCGGGACCCCCACGGCCGTCCTGGGACCCCCCAAGGACACACTGGAAACCATTCTACAAGCCCTGGACATGGAGAAGTAAGGAGTACCTTCATGGAACATCGACAAATGTCAACAATAAGAATGGTCCTTTTATCATCAGAGTCGGTGTGTTGGTTTTTGTGTATGGTGTAGTTGATGTTATAATTGAATACACATTTTCTTCAACCAGGCCCAAAAAACTGCGGTTTCATCCGAAGCAGCTTTACACCTCAGCCAAGCAGGCGGAACTGAAGAAGGTTGTGCTGATGTTGGGTACGTTGGCACCAAATAGTCTACTTTCTACAACTACTTTCTGATGGCGAAGTCCTGCCAGTTCTTCAACCCGTACGGGCTGGGGTCCGCTTTTTATTTTGGTCAGTGGGGTCTGAGTAGCATCGGCGAGGGTCTATAATATCTCGGGCCCAAAACGGGTCGGTAGTCAGAAATGCTATTTTCAGGTAGACAGAAAAAGTCTTGACCATTACTTCATGGCATAGACCGGTTTCCTATTTCCTGACCAAGTTCTCCCCCTCTCTGTATGTCACAGTGGACGGCATCGACCCTAACTTCAAGATGGAGGCACAGAACAAGCGCACTCCACTCCACGCCGCGGCCGAGACGGGGCACGAAGAGATCTGTCACATGCTCGTCCAGGTACAGCTTGATAAAAGATCCTGGAAACGTTTCTCTAACAACTATCCAAGAGATGCAGATTTAAAACAAGACACAAAGTATAGTCTCATGGAGATAATCAATACTGTTTAATATACTGTATATTTAATATATTAAAGTTTGCAGTAATTGAGTTGGTAAAATGATTGATATTTGGTATAGACACGCATGGTATATGGAACTAGGCATAGGTGTTTGTTTTGATATTTATATATATATAGTCGACTAAAAGGTGTGCATCCTGTGTGTGTCCAGGCGGGGGCTAACCTGGACATGTGTGACGAGGACCAGAGGACTCCGCTGATGGAGGCGTGTGAGGGGAACCACATGGAGACAGCCCGGTACCTGCTGAGGGCCGGGGCCAGCGTTACACACAAGGTACACGGGGGTCGCCCCATGATGGTTTGGTGGTGCAGGATGTCCTAATTGGTTTTAAGACGGTTGTGTTTCCAGTGAGGGCACTCACACAAAAAGAGGCGAAAGAACGACATGGACTAAATGTCTCGTTGGCCTTGGAAAGGAGCATGGTGTTGCAGCGCCACTATTGCACTGTTTGGGGAGAACCCTGTTATATACAGTATATCCACAAGGCCTTTGAAGGTACTTTGTCTAAGAATCAGGAATTCCTTCTCATTACTGCCCCCTTTGGCCTTCAGTGAACTGCAGCCTGCTCAAGCTTGCGCATTGACAGCACCGGAGGGTTGAGACAATAACAATCATACACCGACAATGGGACTGGCGTGAGGGGATATAATGCACCTAAAATGTACAAATTTAAAAAGTTGTGAAAAATAGGACGTTCTTGCCATTATACGTGCTTGGACATCAAGTCATTCCTTTTTTCCTGGCAAAACCCTCCCACTTCAAATATCATAGACATCAGCCCACAGGCTGTTCTACGCAACGGAGAGAGTCAGGGAGGGGGTCATTTTTAAGTTCAGTTACAACCTGTTCATATATTAGTGATTTAAAGCAATTTATGCATGTCAAACATGCATGTTTTTAAAGTAAAACTATCTACACCGGCCGTATGATCTTCAGAAATGTCTTTAGAGATGCGGTCTTCACGTACCGGTACATTTTGAAGGCTCGAGCGTTTGTCATTGATCTGTTTTGGTCGTTGAGCTGTTTTTGACGTGTGGTTCCTCAGGACGTCGAAGGCTTCACCTGTCTCCACCTAGCGGCGAAGTCGGGACACTACAGGGTGGTGGAGTACCTTCTCTCCACCCAGCTCATCGATATCAACTGTCAGGTACCCACTTCCTCCTCCAACAACGTGACACAGCGGGACTCTGAACCTCCATGAACCCCGAACACTTGCTGGCTAGGGTCTGAGTCTGTAACCGGATCTATCGGTTTTCTGTCTTTTTGTTCTCCTTGTTCTTTTTGGAGGATAACACTTTGTTTGATAATTGTGTTTTAATTAAATAATAACGAATAAATAGGATAATGAAACCAGTCATTTTCATATCAAAATGAATTATATTGTTCATTTTTTTCCTCGTCATTCATTCCTTTTATCGTCTCCGTATCGTTTTGTGTCCCCATTTCTACCGTTGACATTCTGAAATTAATTTTTCTATGATCATTTCAAACGTGTTTTTCCTCCAGGACGATGGTGGGTGGACGGCTATGATCTGGGCCACGGAGTACAAACACCTGGACCAGGTGAGGCTGCTGCTGTCCAAAGGAGCCGACGTCAGCATCCGAGACAAGGTGTCCATTTTAATCCCTTCACCATTTGCTTTCTATAGATATACATTGTTTTGCTTCCTTGCTAAATATTGGGTTTGCTGTTGGGTTTGCATTTTTATTTAATTTTATTTATATTTAAATAAATACTTTTTCTTTTGCCCGATGTTTTTAGTTTTTTCCCTTTTATGTTGGCTATTTTAAAGCTTTAACCTTTTTTGTATAGACATATTGTGTCTCCTGTGATGTTGACGCTATACATGCATCCGTTTATCCTGGTGTGTATCCATGGCAAACATACCATTCGTATGAAAAGCGCAGCGTCTGCACAATATATATTTCCCCCAATGTGTTGACTTCCACCAAGTTGTCCTCACTTGTCCTGCAGCTGCATGAAATTGGATGTGCGCGTTTATCTTGTTGTACACCGTCCGACCAATGACACGACTGGTAATGTGCCCCCCCCCCC
>OMKX01078138.1:0-11149 GCA_900302425.1 Brosme brosme
TGGTCGGTGAAGGTTGCCTGAGTGAGTTCATCATTTGCTAACGGCTCTCACACTGATGATGATGATGATGATGATGATGCCCACATTGTTGTTCTTTTTTTGTGGATTAGAGACTCACAGACTGACTGACTGACTTTAGGAAGACGGACAAAGCAAGACAGACAAACCGGCAGACAGGTCGCTCCCGTTCTCCTTAATACTCACTGGTACGGTCAGAGGCATTCAGTGAGCACGAACCAATGGGAGGAGGCAGAACTTAATTCACTCTGCACACACACACACACACACGTACACGCACACCAATAACAGCCAATTGAGATCTGCACTTGCTGCTACACACTCAACATGATCACATGTGCAAAATAAATGCTTTTACACACAAACACACACACACACCCACACAGGCTGCAGGCTCAAAGGGGGAAGTTGACAGACACAGACAAGAGCAGTAATGTCATAATAACAGGACTTCTGTGGGAATGGAGACATATTTGTTTTACTGTTATTGGATCTTTTGGGTGTGGGTGGGACCACGGTAGATTACCGTGGAGGTTGGGATTATATGAGTCGGGATGGGGTGGGTGTGGTCATGAAATGGGGAGGGGCTTAAAATGTTACAATACTAATGTGTATATTGAAAACCCAGCTGTTCACATTGACTGCAATATGAATTATGTTAAATAAAATATGAACTTGAATGATTATACATATTGTAACATCCATGTAGGCACTACCGAACACAGCCCTAGAACAGTGAAAGGAAACCTGTATTTATTTTGGTAGTTCTGTGTGTCATGTGATTTAATAAGACCATGTTTGCAGATTACAGTGAAAGGACATTATGAATGTGTACAGTAAACTAGATGAAAGTGCACCGCGACCTAGTTTGATAACTCAACTTATAAAAGAGGATCTTAATCAACCATACTTGAAGTGAATTGGGTAAAACTGTGCCTTTTTCTGTTCTAGCGCCTATTTTAAGATCATCAAACCTGTGCATGTTGTATCAGTACTGCTGCCGTAATACCTGTAGCCTGGTTGGTCAAGCTCCACTTAAGCGTCTCTATGGAAATACTCGAAAGCACTGGGTCTCTGATCATGCTCCACTAAGGGCATGCCAATTCGCCAAGGTCTTTAGTGATGCTCATGTTACAAATATCCCGCGCTGGTTCACGTAAAGAGCTATGCCAAATGCATTTGCGTAGAAAATAGTGTGAAACCAATAATATTGCGCAGCCCGGTAGCACCAAGTCTGCCATGATGGATATGTATATGTATTACCATATCATACACATGAACATGAGAATGGAAAATTAAGGATTTATGCATCGGAAGCATTAAAATCCAATTGTTTGCGACTACATGAACCAAGCACAGAAACCAGTTTTGTTTATTTTTGTTTTGTTGTGGCTGAAACAATTTGAAGCAACATTTATAACAGGAGGATCTCTCAGAGGACACTCGGCTAATAGTCAATCTGTAGTTTCAGTAGCAGTTAATAACCTTGACATAACACACTGTAGGACCACATTACCCATAGCACAGTGTAAACCTGACATTGTCTGAAACAAAAATGATTAGATTGTCAAAATCATTCTAAAAGAGACTGCCGACATGTAGTCTGATGTCTGTGGCTCAGTGTTAAACAGTCACACCACTTCAGTTTGTTGGATTTTATTGGTTCAAAGTCAGTTTTTTTATTGGATTTTGCAGACGGACATGACTTCTCACAATGTTTTAGCGTTTTGCACCTCAGTTCAAAGTTAAGGATATATTCATCCTTTCAAGCCCAAATATTAAGGGTGTTCTTCTGACCACAATGTGCACCTTGATCTATGTTTTGTGGTCATACTATTAACAATGTCAAATAGCCGGACATCACACAGCATCCCTGAAGCTCATACCCCCAGAAAAACAAACACTTGTTCAGTTTAGAACAACTTTATATAGCATAACCACATTGTTTTTAACCAGCCAATAAATCATTGGAAAAGTTGGGACACAAATTGAGAAAGGACCCGTTCCTCTTCACTTTTCATGGCCAGAAGTGAGCAGTCTACGTACAAACAATATATTTGAACATTCACAGCACAGACAGAAAAACAGGAACTTACCACAGGAAGCAGACTGTTTGACAATAAGACAGACCATCCTCAATTGCTTTGACAATATCAATAATGTTATTTCTTGTCCTTGTGTTATATTGATCTATAGCAATATAATAGTAATGTGTGGCTAACCCTTTCATTATGATCCACTGCTCAACCCTTTAATATAGTCTCAATATCAACAAACACAAGCCTCCCCTTCTGTCCCTAACCATTATTTGATATATACCTCACCTTCCCTAAACAATAGTCTTTGGGAGCCATTCAAACCCTGCCCCTAAATCCACAAATAAATAAACATATATATACACAACCTTCAAACTTGTCTTTATTGTTTTATTCACTGAAGGACATAAAAACCGCTTGGTCAGCCAACCTAAAAAGAACTTTCTCCACCCCCCACAATTTAGCCCTCATTTCATTGGACGGTCAAGAGCACCAGAGGGACCTCCTTATCACCCGTGCCTAGCAACGGGTACATCCTTTCGGTGAAGTCTGACCCCCTGAAGGAGTAGAGTTCCGAGCCTGTTTTGGTATTGTAGAAGGACACCTGGCCTTCCTCCACACTCAGGAACACTCCCACCTTGCGTAACTTGGACGATGTTTTTACCTGTGGGTCCGAGGTTTGAGAGATTGATGAAGAGAATACAGAATACAGGCAGCATTGTCTCTTCCATACCATAAATTAAGGGTATTCTTACCAACTCACATTGGATAAACAGATGGAGAGATACACTCACAAGTACAATGTTAACAAGTTATGATTAAACAGTACACCTTATATCAATTCAGCTGTGCAACTGACCTTCGTGAGTGGAGGAGTTGTGAGGGCACGGAGTTGACTTCCGCTCCACCAGAGGGCGTAGTAGCCACTGGAGGGACTCATGTCAAACAGGCCCTTCCTCTGGGCCGACTCGGAAACAACCCCCAGTTTCCAGTCCTTACCGTCGCCTACGCTCACCTGGGGCGAAAGAGGACAGGAATGGGTAACATAGTTAGGGAGAGGAGAATATCAGATCCATGCTGTAGCTGAACTTCTTGGGGGAGATGGCACAGAGCCTGGACCGGAAAACAGAAACTGAAAGGGGCGGAGTTACGCCTTAACTCATATCACAGATGTCTTATATAATAACTATTTCTACAGTGGCCAGGTGTCGATTCGACACCTTTACGGACACTTTCCTTTACAGTTACTAGTGCTGGCCGAGTTTGTGATCGCTGTTAACAACCAATAATGCGTTTACAGATCCCTGCCTCTAGCAACAGGATTGGTCCTAACAAAATCGAGCGACAGAAAGTGATAAGCCTGTTTACCCAGATTTGAGTTTGTCTGCTATCAGACTTTAGATATTAACCCAAAATCGGATTTATGAGACCCATGCTCATGGGGATTAAAGCGTAGACCCATACCCCTCCTGTAACTAAAATGCCTGCATGATAGTAAATATAGCCCACTGTGCAGTTTGTGTAAGGACCTCCCTTTGCATACGTAGAATTAACTTATACTATTTTACTTTCACTACTAGTCACAGTTCCTCTGCATGTGTTTGTACAAAACCACTAGATATGATTATTGACTGTTACCAAGTTATGTTATTTGTGTGAAAAACCACTAGATATGACTACGACCGTTAGCCTCAAGACACCATCCCGATGTTCACGGTTTTCATGAATATCAGTCTGGCCTTGGCTGGGCAGTAATACATTTCCGAATGTGGCAGCAGCCGTTATTGGTTTTCATGCCGCACTTGCTGCATGAAACTGTCCCTGATTGGTTAGGTTTAGGCATTAGGAGTGATATGTTAGGTTATAGTTAGCCAATCAGAGGCAGAGTAGGGGCAGGCAATCTTGTGGCAATTAGGGTTGGAAAAAATAACGGTGGGATCCTTGTTGGTCACAAGATCGATCTACCGAGACAAACAGAATGTGCGATCACAAGATCAGGATGGTCTCACAAAGTTTATAGACAATTACAGAGAAATCGTATCGGTGTTAAATAGCACTTGGCTTGTGTGCTGATCTGCTCGTATGCTAGTGTGTAAGCATATGAGCAGTAATATTAATATGTAAATGTATTTTGGGTGTGGCTCTACATAAGCCTGTACAGGTTTCTGCCACACCCACATGTATTTTAAAAAAAAAATTCTACTACATGTTTTTTTTAAATCGATTTGTATGTGGAATAAAATAAACTAAACTAAACTAAACAATAAAGCCGATTCAGATTACTACCATTTACTATTAAACCGTTAACTCAATGAGCAGACGCTTTCAACCAAACTGCAACTAGTTAGTTCACATACTTGTCATTAAGGAGCAGGTAGGGGACCAGAAGTCCTACTGAAGGATGCCTAACATTATGGAGATTGTGGATTAAAACCAGTACCTTCGGCTAGGAGTCGAACGTCCTAACCAATACATTATCTATAAACCCCAAAAAACACAAAGCAAACGAGCAGTGCCTGGACTACAACAACAACTTCCGTCAGTTAGACGGGTACCCCTAGCTCTAAGCCTGACCTCTGCCCTCTGGGCTCCTTTACCTCCCAGTAGTGGCGTCCAGTGTCGTAGCCATCCTTGGCGAGAATGCAGGACCAGATGTCAAAGCGTTGCTGGCTGTTCCTATAGAACTGTAGCTTCTCCCCCCTCTTCACCTGCTTCCTGTCTTCAGAGAGCACCAGGAAGGGGTACGCTGTCACCGGGTTCAGCGTCACATCCTCTGTAGACAGGAAGTCAATGTCGATATTCATAAGTCGGCCCAATATGCATTTCCTCTATGTGTTGTATTTTGAAGAGAAGGATCAACATGTAGCATAGGATGCCAGGTGGGATCCAACCTGGGTCACTACAAGGCACTACATGCGCACTTGTGTGTAGGGCCACCGAGCCACTTGGTAGGCTCAATTCTAATATAAACAACTGTTAAAAGTGAATACTTAAACAGTTTTGACAGTACATTTTTTAAGAATAAGACTTAGGGGATAACAAACGGCAATACTCACCCATGTAGGGTAGGATCTTTTTAAGGCCTGAAACAGAACAACATAATGCTGTGGTCAGCAACAGCTCACATACTATGATTTATCTAAGGTGTCTTTAACATATTACTTTACAGACTGTATGTGTAAAACCAATAAGAATGCCTTTAAAGACACAGACAGACACATACCTGCTCCGGCCTTGACCTTCTTCACTTCTGGAAGAGAAAACGAGTTCAACAGGAATGTTGACGTGACATATTTTCCATACAAATGACCTCATTAGACCGAGCCCTTGACACAATGTCGTAAGTTCAGTTGGTAAAACTGTCCTTTGTTGTTATTGAAAATAACGTTTGGTGGCGGTCTAGCTTACCTTTCAGAGACCACTGGCTGCCCCGCAGACTGGGGTTGCTTCCCCTAAAGCTGAGCATGCCGTCACTCATATCCCTTTCGCCGGAGGAGACTGGGGGCAGGGAGACACACAGAGACGTGAATGCTTCACTGCAAGTCGAACGCCAGAGGTCCACAGCATTGACGTTAAAATGCCTCGTAAGCTCCTAAATAGCGAACTGATAAATTCATTAGTGAATGAGTGCATTACTGGATCCCAGGGAGCCTCTGGAGCGGGGCCTCCCCGTGCGGATCTCGTCCATCTGCTCCCTCACGTCCGTCAGGGCGCTCTTTATGTCCCCCAGGTTGTAGTGCAGCGACAGCTGGGACTCCACCGCCTCCTGAGGGTCTGAGGCCGCAGCCAGAGGAGCCATGGCCTGGTCGAAATTCTACATAAAACACACACACGGGATGGAAGAGGCCTTGTATGCACATCGTCTGGGCTAATAGGACTCTGTTCCTCCTCATGGTAAATGTGGTCTCCTCCGATCCCCATCTGTATGAAGGATCTGAGCAGGATTGTGCTTCGCATACATTGTTGTGCAAATTAAACAAAAGTAGGAGATTATAGCAGTGGCCATGCAAGATAACGGTGGAGGGACCCCCAATAACATATCATATAAAATTGTGTTGCTAATCAAACCAGACCAATAATAATGAGTAATGCGGTCTATAGTGCCATGTATAACAGTGGGCCAATGGCTTAGCATTGTATACATACAACATTACAAAGAACATCTTTTATTTTTTGGAAGAAAAATAAGTTCGGGACCAAATCATTTCGGGGATCCCCTGCAGTAACCCCTCTGCAAACCCCCTGTTGAGGATCTCTGATGTGGAGATATAGCCCGCTGAAGGTAAACCTTCCTAGATGGCCCCTGGTGTAGGGTGTGGGTTTTCTACCTGCAGGAATCCAATGTGGTCTTGGCTGGTGGCCTGGGTGTCCATGAGGGCCCTCCTCTCCACCAGCTGGCTTAGCTCCGCCTCCAAGCGGCTCATCATCCCCTCCCCCTTTGTCACCACGGCGTCCCTCTTGTCCTGAATCCTGCCCAGCAGGAGGGCCTGGATGCTCTCCATGGACTCGGACAGCTCAGAGAGGAGCTGCTCCACCTCCGCGTGTTCTCCATTGGCGTAGTTCTGCATCGAACAAGCGGCCATTCATAAGGACTAAAGGTCACAAGCTACAATGCAATGTATGCTTGATCACTTACATATAAGAAGCCATGGTTGGTATCATGATAGTGGGGCAGGATAGTCTGGTCTAGTGGTTAGGCTGTTTTACTCACAAGCCGGAAGGTAGTAGGTTCAAAACTCAATGTCCTTCACTCAGCATTACCTGCCCAACCGGCTTATTGTCAGTTGCTTTGGATAAAAGGGTCTTCTAAATGACTCAATAATAATACATAATACCACCATTTTTTAATAGGCTAATATTGTATTTTTTCTTCTATGTTAACAATGAGTAATAGACATATTTAGCCTGACATCGCCAGACCAATTCGCAAAGCGCATTAGTCTAGAACCTCTCAGTTAATTTTTTGATTATCAAGGGGCGCCAACCAAAAGGCCTCTGGATCGACCTACAACCAATCAGAGCCACGACATGTTTGACACCTCATCGGCAGCCATCCCAACTGTGTTCCCCTGTGGGCACTCCTCTATACAGTCAAAGTCTGCTGGAAATGTGTCTGAGAAGGAGGGGGGCCAGACGCATACGCCAGAGCAAATCAAATATGAGCTTGCAGATTTGTCACCAGGGCAATACATATTGTCGTCTGAAGGTACGTAAGGAGAGTGAGCCCTACCGTGACGGCATGGAGCTGCTGTTTCAGCCCATTCAGACGGGTGTTCTTCCCCTCGATGCGGTTCACTATCTCCAACTCAGACCTGGATAACAATTTCTAGACATAGAGATGGACGGACAGGCGCACGGATGAGTGGAGAGAACCATAGTCTGGCATGTATTAACTTCTATTTCACACTTTCAATTGAATACTGCAGCGATATAATAGACTAAATAAGATACAATATAAGACACAAAATAATAAAAGCATCAAAAATACAATACAATCATCTAAAATAATAATTTAAACGTATATATATTGTGAAAATAGTAGTTCTTCATCCATCTTCGTAAACCTTATTGACAGTATATGACACGATACATTGTTGGACTCTCTCTCTCTCTCTCTCTCTCTCTCTCTCTCTCTCTCTCTCACCTGTTTCTGAAGTCTCTCCGTCTGAACGGAGACAGTTTGGTGAGTGCGATGCTCCCCCAAGACACAGATGCCACAGACACAGCTCTGGCACGTCCTACAGTACACCTGAGGTTACAAGGGCAAAGGGTCATTCATCCGGTTGACATTTTGATGGAAAGAAAAACACCAAAATATAGAGGAAAATATGCTTCATGATCTCTTTCATCCAAACTCATTTCAGTGTGTTTCTTGCCATTCAAACGTTTTGAAAACTACCACCAATAGCACAAGAAACATGTGGAGTGATGTGATGAGGTGTTAAGTATCTTGTACGTCGGTCATGTCAGTAGTTTGACATTTTGCGATGGCTTTGCCCCACCCCAAAAATGACCACAGAGCTCCAATCACGTCCAAAACCAGAACCCAAGAGCTTTGCATCATTGGGACCAATTGGTTCTGCCAATTAACCTCTCGCTGGGTGGCTCGTCTCCGTCCGCCACCCCCCCCCTCACCTCCAGCAGGTGCTTGTGTGTGGGGCAGGTGCGTCCACGCAGCGCCTCCTGGGGGTCCAGCAGGCGGTGGGAGGCGTAGAACGCAGACGTCCGATGCGGCTGCACGTGCTCGTCGCAGTAGGCCGCCGTGCACACGAGGCACGAGCTCACGGCCGCCCGCTTCACCCCGGTGCATATGTCGCAGTTGACCACCATGCCCGGGTCCGTCGGCGCAAACGGGTTTGTCGCGGCGAAGGCGCCCGTCGCCGCTGGCTCTTCGTATCCGCCGGTGGCCGTGGGCAGCCCCGTCTTTTGCGGCGTTCCATAGCGGGAGTGCTTGTATTTATCCGCGATCAGGGCAAAGACTTTGTTGATGTTGAGGAGGGGCCGCTCGTCAAACTGTCTTTTGCAAAGGGGACAGGTGCACACGCGACTGGAGGCCCAGTACCCCCCGATGCAGGCCTGGGGAAGGACGAGAGGGAGCGATGTGAAGCGGCAGGATTACAACATCGGGCAGCTGACCACATCAACTAACCATAGCCCAAGACTACTGAATGGTGGACTGTCTAATGGTACACTAACAGTGTGGGTTTATGTAACGGACATCATTGTTAGGCAACAACAATTATTAATAAATACAAATATTAAATTGGTAAAAAAAGGCTAGTTGTTCCTCTTGACAATAGCAAAGAGCTGCAAAAACCCTCATTTCAAGTTCTAAATAAGTCTAGCCTAGATCTTTTGCCTCCACAGCACTACCTCCAGTCAATCTTCTGCTGAGTGTCCATGAAATATCACTGCACATATTTGATTCTCATGATAAAGCGAGAATATGAGGACCAAAAACCTGGCCTGTAGCAGAACTACAGCCAGCTCCTTCAGCAACAGGGCCAAGCATCTAACTAGAAGTAGATCACACTTGAACACTTTATTGCATACTCTTAAGTCATTCAGAAGGTGCTTTATTCAAGAGGAAGAACGGTTAATTTCAGATACATTAAGGGACAGGTATCGCAGCAAGGCCTCAAGCATGTCTACAGGTAGACAACAGACATTGGAGATCTAACACACTGCTTTGGCTGAGAGTCGAACACCCTAGCCTCTTACACTATCCTGCCCCCCATGTGGTTATCCATTTCCGTACTTCTAAAACGTTCCATCTTCTTCTTTGGCCCTTCCTGTTTTGCTCCGATGCCTCCCACAGCCCACAACATCTGACTTCACCTCTGCAACTACTTCACGTCAATGAGAAGATAAGAGGGTCCTATGCCTTGGTCTCCATCGACCCCAGAGCAGCTGTAGACCTACCTGGCAGAAGTTATGTCCGCAGGGTGTGGAGACGGGGTCATTGAAAATGTCCAGGCAGATAGAGCAGGTCAACTCTTGCTCCGAGAAGATGTCGAGGCTCGCTTCTATCGGTGCCTCTGCCATCTGGGCTGCTGCCGTGAACTAAAGAGATAATCTTAAAACAACAAAAACATGCATTGCGACACTTTCATCAAGTTTTTTTTTTTAAAACAATGACTCTGGAAGTTTTATACAAAGTTTATACAAAGTAAGAGATGTAAAATTGTATTATTTCCGTACATTGTACACCCAGCATTTTTTCGTATTCCAATACATGCATATTATGTGCCCAAATAGTATTTTAGACATGACCATAAACAATTATCAGGTAATCGGCCATCTACCAGGTAGGCCTACTTGGATTTAGCCAACTGCAACTGAAAGAGTGCCACAAGTCTGCAAAAGGTTACAAACGCTGTTACACTAGAAGTAACGAATCATTTGATTTAAGTTCAAATTAATTTGTTTCAATGAAGATGATGAACATATCATACTCATGTCATATTCCAGTGTTTTCACTGAAATGACGTAATCCAAGTTACTGTGTTCGGGAAAAAGTATATCGGACTACTACAAAAACGACATTTAACCTATACAACCATCTTAGCTCCAAACATAAATCCAAATAGTTTTGCTGTGATAAATGAATCTAAGTTGCTTCTTTTTACTTAAAACCTTTAGTGTTATGAATGTTAGGCCTACTTTAAATACTGGCTGGTGCATTGTAACTCAGGCTTAGCAACATTCCACCTGCAATTGTACCGCAACATGCAAACGAATGAAGCACAAAAGGACCATTAAAACGGCCAAAACCGGCTACTCAGCGTGACAAAGCACCATTGTGCGACAAACAAAAACTACCAGCTAAGGGTGACTTTTTTTCTCCCATTGATTTTGGTGCTATCAATGGTGCAAGAGCTACCTGAAATATGAAATAGCCTAAGACGAGAAATAGAGTGCATCAAAGCTTGAGTGGCACACACGCTGCTATTCTGTGTATTCATCAATTTTGCAATTTGCAAATGGTAAATTTCAAGGCAGACATGTTCGTTCATTTTTTAAATAGCATCTTACTAGTTGGACCTGGACGGACGGCTTGTGTTTGTGTTCTTTTTTTTATATATATTTTTTACTGTAACCAGCACGTGGCGTGGCTAGTGGGTTTCAAGTAGAGTCGAATCCAACTATTCCAATGGACCGCTGCGCTAGGATGGGGTGCCACAGTTATACACCTCCTTTCTGTCTCCTTTCTATTTATGTCGTTTATTTTTTTTGCAAAGATAACTCTTTGCTATTTGGATTGGGTCGTCCGCTCCGTTGTAAACAGGTAGAGTGTGCGTGGCTTACCCACCTGCGTCCAATTACATTGTAAGCTAATCAGCTCGTCAGATCGAAATCAACAGCATTAAAAAAACACCTCCAGATTGAAGCCATCCTAGGGAGTCTATTATAGAGCATGATCGATGTAGGAGTCTTTCAATTAAGTGTGTGTGTGTGTGTGTGTGTGTGTGTGTGTGTGTGTGTGTGTGTGTGTGTGTGTGTGTGTGTGTGTGTGTGTCGCTCCTAAGAATGATGGCTGGATCGCCTGCATTCCAAATGCAGACGTTAAGTGGCTGTTTGTTTACAACAACAGG
>OMKX01078139.1:0-15530 GCA_900302425.1 Brosme brosme
TCAATAAATTATAGTTTACTTTCCTGTATATCCTTATCCCGATCTCTAACAACACCAAAACCCTTACCGATACCCTTGAATTAACCAAACCAAACCATACTAATCCCTTACCCTAACCACACCAAACCTGCACCTCAACCCTGACCTGAACCACACCAAACTCTTACCCTAACTGCTAATCTCAACCATATTGAACCTAATACCTGAATTTAAGCATCCTTAACCTAACCCCTAGACTTAATCATTTCTGACATAAAACATTGTCTGACCTAAATTCAACCACCGCATCATCATCAATCTCTGACCTGAAACTGTCTGTGGTTGACCCTATCAGTATAAACTCTGCACTACATCACCTCCTGCAGCTTCTTGTTGATCTCCTGGAACACAGCGTACGACTTGAAGCCCTCCAGTCCATCACTGGCGCTGGTGAACACTGCGTGGATATTCCGTCTGTTACAGTGACAAGTCAACAACACAAGGTCCACAGACATTGTTACAGGGGGGGCAAAGGTACAGACAAGTGCAGCAGGGTAACAATGTCAATAATTACCCAAGAAAAACAAAATGTGCCTTTAGTTTGAACAAACAATGTTTGCTCTTTTTATCTGTTGACATAGCATCACCCAAGTCAGTATTTGCATGGCATCCAGCAAAACAAAACGGTTTAAGTGTACCGTTTTTCTCACTTAAAGTGTTTCTGTTATGTAATCAACCCAAAGCCTTATCTTATCAACCCCATTACCTAACAGACAAAGACATTATTTTAACCACATTACTGGTATGATGAAAGTGCATTGATGAATACATAAAGCGGGAGGCCTGAACATCTGCAGGGTTTTGAGAACCATATGCACTAGCCGGACGGCTCACCGTAAAACATATGCAAATTATCATCGGTATAGATGTTTTGCCAGTGACCTGGAAGGTCCATGCACGGCCCTTGTGACAGTGGACAGCTCCACTGATTATAACACACTCTACAAACAAGGGAATGACATTTACAATCGACACGCCTCATATGCAGTTTATATACAGTCTGTAGATATACTATAGGTTAACAAGTACTTTATAGGCCTACTTGTATATATATATAATGTCTCCGTATCCTGAATTTAAACTGGGCCTGGAGTTAGAAGCCGGTGACGTCCCTCGCGTAATAACCAAGTTCGAATAGACGATCAGAAATGTGATTACATTTTGTGAACCAAAACTCACCTAGGGTTGTGTACTTCTGGCATTTTCTCTCAAGGTTAAACAATATGTAAGAATCAAATTAAGGAGCAGTCTGCAGTACAGTCGCGGCTTTGGTGTGTCAGAGACTTCCTTGTTTTATAACCAATCGACACCAGAGCCCCACTGATCTCCAGACTATACGTATCAATTGCAGATGCACAGATCAGCCAGTAGGCCTATGTATTTACTGCAGATAAAGTATCATATATTTTGTTCTTATAATGTCTTTTGACGTTTCATTATGATTAAAGGGAATTAAAGCAATTCAAATAATATTGTCAAATGATATTCATGTTTTCAATATCTGTCTCTTATTTTTTATTGGCACTACTGTTTTTGTAAAAAAAAAAACAATATTTGGCTTGAATAAGTTGCCTTAATATAATAATTTTGTAATATATTGATTTCATTTTATTAACATTTGACAGACAATCAGATTTTTCTCTTTCCTTCAGCTTACATTCTTATAAGCCCCATTTTTTTGTATCAGATATAGAAACCAATTTTCACAACAGAATTGGATCACAAACATAACTCAACCCTATAATTATTTCAGCCACACAAGCAGGTGCATATTTTTCCTCCCATCACGAGCCTATTTATGTTTGTTAGGTTTTCCCTGACTTTGTTGGTTTATTATTGGACGCTAAAACACATACAAACACGCACTAAAACGTGAACAAGTAGCATGTAGCAGCATTGTTGTTCTCAGTGGAGGTGAACAACGGTAGCCTATCACTCGCTTTTAATGGAGGTGCTGACCTGTCATCCGTTTAGGGTGGAGGAGGTTAATGCATGGGGAGGAACGTGTCCAAACGCGCCTGGTTTGTCCTCTAACATCTCTCACCTCTATCTGAATGACAGCAGGGCGCTGAAACATACCATCTGGTCGGGATGGGTTGCCGTCATGGATGCATAATAAAAATCAAAGTGGTGAAGATGGAGGTGATGGTGGGGATGAAGGTGATTGTGGTTGTGGTAACGTTAGTCCTTGTGGTAGTGGTGATGGTGGTGGTGTCATCGTTGTAGTTGTGGTGGTTGTGGTAGTGGTGATGGAGTTGATGATAGTGTCGGCGGTAGTGGATGTGCTTGAAGTGATGTATATAACGTGCATGTCACTAGTTAGGAGGACCCCAACAACGTCCTCTGCTGGCAAGCTGTTGTAATTGTTACCATTCATTCTGACATCTCTAACATATAATATTGTATTAATTGTATATGTCTATTATAAATAATGGAGTTTAATATTTTTAGAATGTTGTAATTGTAAGTACCTTCAGAGATGAATAGGCCAGCTATTCTATTGAATCAAATTGCTCCATTAGAAAAAACATAAATCCATCATTCAAACAGTGACCTCGCCAGTCAGTGGCTTTTCTCTCGATTAAATGAGGATTTAGAGCCAAAACAGCAGGATCAGCTTTATGCGCACGCAGGTCGTGACAACTAAAGTAACAGATATCGCGGAGCGTGACAACTACCCAACAGAATATAGTTTTAGTGGATTAACAAATTAACAAATAATCCATACAAACATTGCTGCTTCTACTACTACTACTCCTACTAAAACTACTACAACTAGGCCTACTTATGATAATACAAATAATAATAACAATTATTTGTTGTTATTTATTTTATTTTAATATTTCTTATTTTATTAATAATATAAATTAATATATGTGGTGTGCTGTTTTTAATATCTAAGTGCTATTAAAAAAAAGTTGTAACTGTTAAAACTACGTGGAGGAAAGCGGTACGAGGCAATGGATAAAACATTCTACAGTTCCTGCTAGAAGGCGTACCTTATGGTCACGTGATCTTTCATGACTGTCAACTTCCTGTTCTGGTTTTAATTCACAATTGCATTCAAGTTCACGTAAAATTAAACGTGTGTACACCAATTGTGTGTGTATTTGCAAGACATACATTTGTCAATGAGTGTATGACATAATAGGTAAGTGTCTTCACCTGTCAATTAATTGGAAGACCGTGTTTGATCACGTTAACATCGGTTTCATATTCGGCCGACAGACATAAGGCAGCCAGGAGACAGGTAGCCAGCATTGCTACCGCAGGCGTCTGTCAATCTACAGTGTCACAACCGCGTACCTTGTTGAACGAAGACAAACGTGCTAATCAGACACAGCCATGGCGAATCTGCTCTCCCTGCAGTTCAGTGCCTCTGTCAGACACACCGGCAGGCTAGTGTCTCCTAGAGCCGCGTCCTTGACTCAGAGACGCTACAAACAGGACACTTCTGCAGAGTACCTGCACAAAAGCATTGTACCCTCAATGCATTATCAAAAGAGTCTGCCGAGGTAAGTGTCTCTATTTTACAGCCCCCTTTAGATCAAGTGTTGATCAAAATCAAGTGTTGACCTCACAGAATAATCACAATAAAGTGATCAAGTGGTGACCTCCGAATAATTTCACATAATGTTTTCCCCACTGCGAATACACATTTTTACATACAGTGCTCTACTCTTATTGAGAAGCCTGCATGTCTACTTCTGTAAATCAAAATGTATGTGGTCTTTATTCTGTAGAGAAGGGGACCCGGATAGACGTATGTATGTATTTATGTATGAATGAATGAATGTAGGTGAAAGTGCACAGCTGATTGGTGCTTGGACGTGATGTTAACACAAGATGGCGGTGCTACACCGAATGAGAACAGTTGCACTTGTGGGACGTACTGAATTCCATATCATGTTTTTTTCAGGCTACCTGTTCCCAAACTAGAAGATACCATCAGAAGATATTTAGCGGCTCAGAAGCCTCTGTTGGACGATGACCAATTCAAGTAAATGCACTGGAATATATTTGATTCAAAACATAATAATGTAACCTAACCTACAATTGGTTAATCATATGCCTTCTATGTGATCCAAGGACCACTGAGAATGTGGCCAAGGATTTTCAGAGTACCACGGGAAAGACATTGCATGAAGAACTGGTGGCCCAGGACAAGAGCAACAAGCACACCAGCTTCATCTCAGGTGAGAGGCAGTGCAGGTGATCTTCACTGTGAATCAGATTTTCTGTTAAATATACAGATGCACATACGTGTACCCCTTTGTTTCCACACAGTTTCATCTAACCACGATAGTTTCACTGTTAGCTTAACGCTATTGGGTTCAATGCCATTATCTTGTTCAATCGCATTACCTCGTTCCTTAAGCAAGATATCCTTACCTCACCTGCTACATATTGACATGTAAAAGTTATACATGTCCTTAATAAGCAGGTAGGGTCATCTTCCTCGGGGATGCCTATGTTTAGACAGCGGACATTGGGGATCGAACCAAGATCCTTTTAGCTGAGGGGCATACACCCTAATTCCTACTACCCTACCCTGCCTCTCTCACTTCCACCCTATCCTCCAGCACCATGGTTCGACATGTACCTCTCGGCGCGGGAGTCTGTGGTCCTGAACTTTAACCCCTTCATGTCCTTCAACCCGGACCCCCGAGCCGAGTACAACGACCAGCTGGTCCGCGCCACCAACGTGGTGTGCTCGGCCGTGCGCTTCATGAAGACCCTGCGGGCGGGGGTCCTGGCCCCCGAGGTCTTCCACCTCAACCCGTCCAAGAGCGACACTGACGGCTTCAAGAGGCTGATCCGCTGGGTGCCTCCCTCACTGTCCTGGTACGGAGCCTACATGGTGAACGCCTACCCCCTGGACATGTCCCAGTACTTTCGCCTCTTCAACTCCACCCGCGTGCCCAAGCAGGGCCGGGACGAGCTATTCACAGACGCGACGGGGCGCCACCTGCTGGTGATGCGGAAGGGCAACATGTACGCGTTCGACGTGGTTGACCGCGAGGGGAACATGGTGAAGCCTGCCGAGATCCAGTCCCACCTGAACTACATCCTGGCAGACGAGAGCCCGGCCGCGGCCCACCCTCTGGGGGTACTGACCAGCGAGAACCGGGACGTGTGGGCGGGGCTGAGGGACAAGCTAGTTGCTGCGGGCAATGGCGAGGCGCTGCAGGCGGTGGACAGTGCGTTGTTCTGCCTGTGTCTAGACGACGAGAACATGCGCGACCACATCCACACCTCCCACAACATGCTGCACGGCGACGGCTGCAACCGCTGGTACGACAAGTCCTTCTCCGTGGTGCTGGCCCGGGACGGCGAGGCCGCAATCAACTTCGAGCACTCGTGGGGCGACGGCGTGGCTGTGCTGCGCTTCCAGAACGAGATCTTCAAGGACACCACAGAGAAGCCGCTGGTGCACCCGGGCTCCACCCCCACCGGTGTGGACTCAGCGGCCGCCGTGCGCAGGCTCCATTTCCACCTCGATGACGCGCTGCGCGCCGGCATCACCACCGCCAAGGAGAACTTCGATGCGGCCGTATCCAAGCTCACCATCGACGCCTTGGAGTTCAAAAAGGGCGGGAAAGAGCAGCTGAAGAAGCAGAAGCTGAGCCCTGATGCGGTGGCCCAGCTGGCGTTTCAGATGGGATTCCTGCGGCAGTACGGCCAGACGGTGGCCACGTACGAGTCCTGCAGCACGGCCGCCTTCAAGCATGGACGCACCGAGACCATCCGCCCGGCCACGGTACACACCAAGCGCTGCGCCGAGGCCTTCGTCCAGCGACCGGGGGAGCACAGCGTGGAGCAGCTGGTAGAGATGCTAAAGGACTGCTCCAAATACCACGGGCAGCTCACCAAGGAGGCCGCCATGGGTGAGTTATATTATACATCTCAAAACAGATGGTATAGTGTGATGGATAGAAATACAACCCATCAGTAAAACTGGGTTAATTTTATGTATTGCCCTTTGAAACATCCATTTTCAAAATATCTAATCGTTTTTAGTTGTTCATAGCACTTAAACAATATTATTTTTGAGATAGTAGGGGCAAAGGGGAAACAAATAAAATACTTAATAAAATAAAACAACTCTTATTTTGTTACTTTTAGATATGGTGGTATGATATCTTCTTCACTCTAGTCTTCTAGACATGCTCACAGTGCCTTCCCCTTCTCCAGGTCAGGGTTTCGACCGCCACCTCTTCGCTATTCGCTATCTGGCCAACGCTAAAGGGCAGGCCCTCCACGACTTCTACCAGGACCCGGCGTACGGCGCCATCAACCACAACGTCCTGTCCACCAGCACCCTCACTAGCCCGGCCGTCAGCCTGGGCGGCTTCGCACCTGTCGTCCCCGACGGCTTTGGCGTAGGCTACGGTGTCCATGACGACTGGATCGGCTGCAACGTGTCCAGCTACCCATCCCGCAACGTCCATGAATTCCTGCGGTGTGTCGACAAGTCTCTAGAGGACATCTTCACCGTGTTGGAGGGGAAGCCCATCAGCTAAAATGGTTGCTCTGATGATTGAGAAAGCATCAGCTTCTTGATGATTTTGGATAAAAAGGACAAATGATGCAGTGATTGTGGAAAGTAAGAGCATTATTGGGGGGGAAGGCATTTTAAAGATTGAAATGTTTTTGGTGTGCTATGGTAATACATTTAAATTATTGACTAAATTGACTTTACAATTTACTAGTATAAGTGGTTCTACTGTAAATATATTGACTTTTCATTAAATAGCTTCCGACAAGTCATGCAATGAAATACTAGAAACCGTAAAAGCCTTAGTGTAACGTAAATATTGTTGACATTGACCATACTTTACGAATTACTAGTTTGACATGGTATGGCTAGGGTATCTATCGAGCCTAAATTAAGGAAAGTTACGCAGGTTTCCTTCATTAGATACTATGCTATATTTCCATAACTAGCCACCATGTCAAAAGTACATACTTCATTCAAAGCCTTGTGCTTGTCTAAAATATCCAGAAATAAAGTAATTTTATTTTGTAAAAGTTGTGTTTATTTACCAAATGTATTTGACAGCAAAAGACATTTCTATAAACCAAAACAACGACAAAGTTGTTCAAAACATCGTTCAACAGAGAAATCAAAATAAAAGGCTTCATCGACAAAATAAAAATGTACAAAAGCTGTACGTACAACAGGATTAACATTAAAGCAATTCAAAAGTAAGTAGGAATCATTTTAGATGGGCTTGATTTTGAAGTGTAGGCCGATTAGACTGAAGACGAGACATTTCAGATCCTGGACCAGGTAGTAGAAGACACGGAGGCCCTCTGGATCTCTGCACGAGAAGATAAAGAGGTTTTAGAAACGTTAATAATCGACCAGGCGCTACGTCCCCACAGCAGAAGACTTCAACCAGGCCTGTTAACCAAGTTCTCCAACTCAGTCCTTTTGCAGCCTAGCTTTTTATGTACATGCATATATTTTTTCCGTAGGAAATTTGAAAAGGATAACCATTTGATTGGAAGTTGTACTACTTACTTTGACTGGTTTACGTCAATCAAGGAGCCGATCTTTGATGTTGTGAAGGAAATGTGTTCATCTCCAATGACTATCTCCAACTCCTGTGGAAATGGAGAAACACTTAAAAGCTATCTGCCGATGTTCTTGTTATGGGTGGAAAATCAATCAGTAACCAGCGAATATTACTAACGTATTATGGAGCTAAAATTGTGTTGATTTGCAACGGGTACCAACTTAGTAGCAAAAGCTTTCATCGAATAATGGATTAAAGTATCGAACCTGTCTTCCGACTCTATCAGGCGGTGGCCAAAGCGCGTCGTCTTCCTTGGTTATTTCACTGTCGTCGATGATCCTTTTGAGTTCCTCCATCACACTCTTGTGTACATAGGCCTAAAACAGTGAACAGGGAATGAGGTTCAGTGGAATTGCTTTTAGAAACACGGTTCTTGGCGGATGTAACTGCATCGTTTTACAGACCACACAAACATGCAAGAAACTAACCAAATATCCAGACATACCACAAATCACAATTGTTATGGGATATAAAATCAATACCTCTTTTCGGATCATGACGTCGTTCTTGTAGTTGCTGTTGTTTGCATATCTCAGTTTTCCTGTAGTACAATATTCGGCGTTAAAACTTAAGTTTGCGACAATATGATCAACCCATTCAAAGGACAAACACACCAACAGCGACACAACTACTAGCTAGGGGCTACCAAATGTACACAGCCCAGGTGAGACACTCTGCAAAACGAGATTTGATTCAAGACGCAATCAAATGCATTCGTCTTGAGTTCCGAGCAGGACACATTTTTGCGTTTTAAACAAAGCTGGAACAGTTTTATAACATTTGCGCGGTAGCCATTGGGATTCAATGCGGCCTACACACCGAGCCTCACAACTCACCGTCAGGTCTGAACTCAAACTCTAAAAATTCGTGTCCGAATTTCCCCTTATGCCCGACATAATATCTCAAATAGAAGTCGCTCGTTGACATCCTAAGTCTTCAGTATTTCTGTATTTTGTAAACGGTCCGATTGAAAGAAACACAAGGGGTTAGCACAAGCCTACTTCACCACCGCGCTGCACTTCCTGCGCATGCGTAAAGTGAAGCTGCGGTTGCCGTCGCGCTGTAATGACGTCGGCATCAGCTTCGCGCACACACACGTGTGGTCAAAGTTGAAAGATGGCTGGTTCGGTGTCCCAGCAGCTTGAGGAATTGTTAAACCCTTTACCAAAATTCGCAGACCCGGAGGACGACCAGGACGACGAGACTAAAGCCCAAGTGGATGACAGGTTTGACGAAGACGATGACGAAGATCACGAAGATGGGTTTGGCCTTAGCAATCTGCGAAAGCACAACACGTCCCTGCTGGCTGAGACCGATCGCCGATACGTGGGGAAGGCTGTCTCTCGTAAACAACTGCTTAAGGAGATGGGGCAATCTGAAGAAGAAGAAGAAGGAGATGATGATGACGAGGAAGAAGATGATATGACCGAAACGAAAGGTGAGGACGGCTACGACGATGATGATGCTGACGAAGAGATCGAATCTGACGAGTGTGATGACATTGCATCTGGGGGTGAAAGGGAGACGCAAGACGCGCAGCTGAAAGGGAAATCAAATGGTACGGTCAAAACCCTCGTGTCTAACAAGAAACGTAAAGACTTCGTTTGTGCTGAGAATGTGGACTTCCACAAGTTAACAGAAGGGATGGACGATCTGGGAGCGACTGATGAGGACGATGGGAGCGATGATGATGATGATGAAGACGAAGATGATGATGACTCTTTAGAGGGGACTGAAGATGAGGATGAAGACCAGGACACAGTCAAGACCTTCTCTAAAGAGAAGGTTGACGAGGAAGTGGAGAAGGGCAAGGCCGTGAAGAATCAGCTCATTCTGTGGGACCAACTGCTCGAAGGACGAATTAAGATCCAGAAAGCTCTCGCCACGGCCAATCAGCTGCCACAACCGCAGACGTTCCCGGAGTTCAAGCAGCGCGGTGGTGCAGAGTTTGCTGGGGCGCTGAAGAACAGCCACAAAGCCCTGAAGGCTCTCCAGCGGTCTCTGCTGGAGCTGCAGGACCAGCTGCTCCACCAGAACCCCGACACCAGGCCCATCTCCCTTGGGAAGACCTACGGAGCCGCGGCAAATAGCGACGATGAGCTCAGCGAGGAGATGGAGGTGGAACCGGCAGCTGGATCCGGTGCCATGAAGCGTAAGCTGGATGTGGGTCAGTACCCGGGCTTCATGGCCAAACGCTTTGCAGACTTCCAGCCCTACTGCAACGGCACGCTGCAGAAGTGGCACGACAAGACCAGGCTGACCATGGGCAAGAGCAGCAAGGGCTTCGGCGCCTTTGAGCGCAACATAGTCACCCAGGTGGAGCAGGTGCTCCTTGACAAGGAGAGGCTGCTGAGGCGAACCCAGACCCGGCGCACCGAGTACAGAGTTCTGGGGAAGAAGGAGACGTCGTCGACCGCGCCCCCCGAAGAGCCGGCCGCACCCCTGGAGGACAGAGAAGAGGCGGCGCCAGAGGAGGAGCAGCTGATGAAGGCCAACCGGCACCTCAAAGACCTGGACGAGGACATCTTCGACGACGACGACTTCTACCACCAGCTCCTCCGGGAGCTGATCGAGCGCAAGACAAGCGCCGCCGACCCCAACGACCAGGTCGCCATGGGCCGGCAGTGGCTGGCCATCCAGAAGCTGCGCAGCAAGATCAAGAAGCGCGTGGACACCAAGGCCAGCAAGGGGCGCAAGGTGCGCTTCACCATCCACAGCAAGATGGTGAACTTCATGGCCCCGGTCGACCACAGCCCCATGAATGACGAGGCCAGGACAGAGCTGTTCCGCTGCCTGTTTGGCAACAACTCGCCGCTGGAGGGGTCACAGGTCAACGTCATGTGAAGGAAGTCAATGTCAATGAAGCCTTCGCGCCCTGGCATCCCCTCGAGACGTCTACCTGGACTGTGTTGGTTCATATTCTTGGGACCGAAGATTAATGTTTTGTGTGGATTTGAGTATGAGGGAATGGGAGTGGATTACGTCCATTGCTTTGCAGATGAGCCGTGTCTTTGGTTTGCAAGGTTTCTATAGTAATGTGTATAAGCAAAATATCTGTATAACTTTATAATAACCTTTTAAAACACCAATATTTCTGTGTTCATCTGTTTTTCTACCATAAAGTCTCTATGGATTACGATAATGACTTTCTGTTAACATGTGTATCACCGAAAAATAATTAACCAATTGTGGGCCGAATATTCACAATTGATAGGAAAGAAATTGAGGGATATTCAGATAAATCTCAAATACTATAGTTTGTAATATGTAGAAAGTTATCCCACATATAACTATAAAGTAGGGAAAGGGGGTCAAAAAAAAACCTATACAGATTATACTTAGGGGTTCATATTCAAATAACGTGCTACATGAGTCCATTCACAAGACCGAAAAATAGATTTATTACCTGAGAAAGGAACATAAAAAACTGTACAGAAAACAAAACATCTCAAAACAGGCCTCATTTACCTGGCTTATGCGGCTTAACATGGTTCAAGTGAATCGTTTAGAAAAACATTGGCTCATTCAATTAAACATTATTTCATGTATTTGCAGCCTGAGGATTTTATCCCATACCTTTAAACATAACACCAGGAGGTAACTTTATTACACCAGAGGGAATGGCCCTTTGGCACATCAGATGCACAGCTTGGATTATCACCTTAAATAATGTAAATCAAAGTATTGAGAATCATGTCAACAAAGTTGGTGATTCATGTTCTTTGGTGTTTTATCATGATACTAAAAAGGATGAATGTCAAGTTTGATTTCTTTGTAGGATTTTAAATTACAAATAGACAACTGAATTTAATTCTTAAAAACACATAAGAGATCTGTCCTGTGCTAGGTAAGGTTGCATTGATAATTATTTGCAGATCATCTCTTAAAGCCCTGAAATTCAGACAGCACTAAACTACATTGCATTTTCCTTTGACATTTTAGGATGGTAATTCGCTGGCCAACAATTTTCTTTGCTTCTTTGAGAGCAAGACTATTCTAAGACTCGGCTCAACCATTCATGTCAATCGCATTAGGTAGTTCAGAAAATAACATCAAAATAAGACAAAGTGTGTTTCCCTTTTCATCGTCCTTAGTCAGGCAAGAAAGGGACGATAGCAAAAGAGGTTCTTTATTTCGCATCAAGCCCTTCCTGTCGAAGAATGCATTGTGGTCAATGAGGGCGACTGCTGGGCTCAGTATTTTGCAGGTTCTGAGTCAATCCATAGTCCTCCAGACAGCCATTGGTCTTCTTGGTTAAACCCCCATTGAGGATGTCCTGGATGTGTTGAACTATTAGGTTTATGGCAACTGTATCATGAGAAGAAGAGTTTCAGCTGAATTAATCGATTTTGATTTAAGACAACTTATTCTTTTTATAACATGAATGATTATTTTATGAATACTGTGTGTATATTTATTATATTTAATCATATCGTTATGTCCATTCCAGTGAGTCGAAGAAATCAAGCTAACCGATGTTGTCAGCACCTCTGGGTATGATTACATCAGCGTATTTCTTGGTCTAGACAGGGGAAACGAAAGTTAACGTTATCAATACAGTACATTCTCAGAAAGGTGAAACTAGGCTTGACAGGCCAGGCTATTCACCGGTAAGCAGAACTCCTCAAAGGCAGGTTTGACGAACATGATGTACTGGCTGAGTACGCTCTCCAAGTCCCGTCCTCGTTCACAGATATCCCGGAGCACTAGGGGACAACAAACACAAGTTGGAACAATACATGTTAGAGTAGTACAAATAAACTGTTGCAACTTTCATTCAACACTTTTTTTTTGGAACTGGGACTGCACAATATTTGAAACCAATATGGCAAGTGTAGCCCTACAGAACAAGCTAGCTACTTCAGGTCTACGATTTAGTGACATTTTAATCCAATAAGTGCATACATCACTACCGTAGGTGGTCAAGCCAGCATTACCACTAGGGGTTCAAATCCTGCTTCCCTGTTGGAATCAAACCCTGAACCCAGGCAGTGTTAATGCCATGTTCTACCAGTTGAGGTAGACAGGCCTACTGTAGACTCAGAAAAGTAGACAAACGATATTGCTGTAATGATTGTTGTCCCCACAACGTGAGGTTGTTTGTTGCTCACCTCTGCGTGAGAGTCTGGTATCGGCGTCTGTGTCGACGAACAGCTTCATTTGGAACATGTCCCGGATCTCCTGAGCATAGAACATTAGAATGCCCTCACAAAGCACCACGTCTGCTGGGTACACCGTCACAGTCTCCTCCTTCCTGCACTCAACGCATCAGAAATTGTTGTTACTTTTTCACAGAATAAAAGATTTTTCCAGAGTTAAAGATTTTTCCAAGGCAGGGAAATTGTCTTTGGTCTCGTCTTGGAAATGCCCAAACAGATCAGTATCTCAAAGACAAATCACCTAATGTACAAAAAAAGGATTCTGTGCCAACACAAAAAAACACAAGTCATGATGAAATGAAAGACAAGCCTACCTGGAATGGATGACAAAGTCGTACACGGGGAGCTGCACTATTTTGCCCTCCAAGATGTCCCACAAGGTGGAGATGATGAGGTCATTATCGAACGCATCTGAGCAGGAAGACAGAGGGTGAAGAAGAATGATGACAAGCAGTGCCCAGCCTCATGATGTCGCTTCCCCTCCCTTCTTGCATCAGAATACTGTACATTCTAAACCAGAGTGGTCCCCGTTATCACAGGACGATAGCTGAACTAGCTCAATGCAGCTTATACACCACAAAACAGCAAACCATATAGTAGAGGCGCTAACCATTGCTTTCACCTTTTGACCCATTGTTTCTGGAAAATACAGGGAGTTGACAAGGCCAAATATCAATAAATTATTGATATTTTGTGGTTTGGCATTATACAGTCATTCACTCAATTTCAAGGAGAAACATCTGAACAGGTATCAATGACAGGACAAAATGTACATCACAATATTTCAAAACACTAATGTCCAAGACTCAACCCCTTCAAAACTGACCAACATCACATCAATGAGTACCCCTGGGCAAGGGCTATAGATACCTGGATGGTCGAAATTGAACTGTCCCTTCAGAGCTCTGGCTTTCTGCTCCGGGGTGAGGACCCTGTAGAAGCTGTCCAGGCTGAGGATCACCACCTGCCTATGGTGGTGGTCGATCTTGTTCTGCCCCAGAAGCTCCATGATCTTACTGCATACCGACGACTGTAGCCAGGGGAAAAACAAACTTCCATTGCTCAAGTAGTGATGGATGAAAAAATGGCTATTTAGTTTTTGTGAATACAGACACATATCATTAAGGAACAGGTAAGGATTGTTGCACAAGGATGAATACAGCCCCTGCATAGTCAACGTATACTGCTGTCCATTTCAAAGTGCTTGAAGGGAATAGGTCACTACACTTTCAATGTTCAACATGTTCTCTTTCAAAAAAGGAATTTAGGCACACTACGATTGAGACTATAATATGCCATGCTTTGACATAAAATGTTTTTCACTCTATAAATCATATTGTCACAAAGAAAATCCATATATGCTACAAATCATATAGACTGTAGCAGTGGAGGGGTAAAAATGAAAAATTAGAAGAACAGGTGCCTTAATGAACGGTTGAGAACCAGGAAGTCTAAAACCACGAGAGACTCTGGTCTCCCATCCCACACTTTCCCATCTGCTGCGTATAGGCTACACTCTAAATTCAAAACACGACGGTGTACGAAGCCCACTTTACTTCCCTGCTATTGAACAAGACTGATACAATGAGGAAGAATGAAAATAAGATATTTAAAAAAAAGACAACATGTTACCCTCAATTGACAGTGATTGATGGGTGTTTTTTTATACCGATATCTTACGAAAATATTTCAAACTCCTTGGAAATTTGAATAAGAAATGGGAGACTGAAGGTCTCTGGAGTCTTTAATGTTCTTCTTTGTGATATGTTTATGGGTCAAATTATATAGTTTTTTTTACAGAAAAGCACTGGTACCTAATATTTTGCATTATCTGATCCAATAAACATGAACGATAGAATATTCAAGAAGTCAATAGCAGCACCACGTAATGGCCGCTTTGTAGACCATTCTGTAGAACAACAAACTGGTTTTGGAGCAGTACTGAAGCCATCCCTTTATATTTTATAAAATACATCTTAACGGTTAACAGATAAGTGTCGCATAGCACAGCTGACACCATGTATCTTAATCAAGTAAGGAAAATGATTATTTATTTTTAAACAAAACCGTATCGGCATCAGGTTTTGATACAGTGACCTATTATTCGGATTACCAATGTCAAAATGACATACTAAAAGGTCGGGCAGCTTGAATGCAGTTGTTGTCAGGAATAGGGTTACATTTCATCCTCAGCGTCTTTTTTCCTGGCCTTAATCCATAAGCAGTCGACCAGATCTGAAGCAGCTGTTCAAAAAGGTTTATGTCATCATGAACCATATGATGACATGTGTATATAACACAGGTCCCCATACCATCTATAATGCATTTAAATGGTTCAATACTAATTGCATTACGCGATAGAAACAGCCCTGCTTGATTAGTAGGCTATCGTCTAGTCTTTAAGTGTTGGGAGAAATATACAGAAACATTACTGTAAATAGTGTATCGTTGCTAACCTTGCCACTGGCAGTTCCTCCAGCGACACCGATTAGAAAAGGTTGCCGATTGTTCTGATCATTCACGGTTTGGTCATCCGGCTTTGTTTCGTCGTCCCCTGCCATGCTTCATCTACAGCGGGCACCCACTGACAGCTAACTGAAGGTGCTTGCCACTGGATGCGCTCCTTATGATGATGACGATGATGAGGATAGTGATGAAGGGGACGACGCTGATGATGATGATCAAGATGATGTGAGGACTGCTTGGGGTGGTGATGATGATGATGATACCTGGCGTTAAAAAATGTTAA
>OMKX01078140.1:0-16356 GCA_900302425.1 Brosme brosme
CATCTTTGGCTTAATTTAAATTTAATTTAAAATCTTTATCATTGGTTGTTTGGAGTTGAGCAAATGTTTCATTAGTAGCGTACCTTTAAATGTTCCTTGTCCGACTGATAGATATCAGTTAATTTCTTGATCACCTCATAACATTTAATTTTGTCCGACCTGTGAATGGAAATAATGAGGGTTGACAACATTATGTCAGGTGCGTCACACCACTAAATACGTATCTGTAACTAACTGTGCAGCCAAGTGTAGGGCAAATAAAATAAAAAACAAAGAAGAAACATTGGAACATCCAAATAAACCAGGGGAATGGTGCGTTTGGTGGAGTTTGGAATGGTTCTGAGGAAGGCTATCCTCCTAATCAGGGCCTACCTCGTATAAAGCTCCACAAGCTTCTGGTAGACGTCAGGTAGCTCAATTTTGAAATCCCACTGGTCAGTCTTCTCATACAAATTAGCTAGGCCCTGTAACACAAAAGGCAATTAAGCACTTCAAAGCAGGGGCTTGTTTGGTCACATCACGAGGCCAAATCTTCAGCAATGTTTTGAAGGACCAGGAGATTAAACCTGTAACATTAAAAGACAACCTGTTTGAGTACTTTATCTGGAGGAGACACAATCTGTATATAAACTAAACAAGACGTGTCGAAGGAATAAATGTCGACATGGTGGTTAAGGTGGTCCCTTAATTTGAGATAAAAGAGATCTGGCACATGATAGATAATAGCATTTACATGTATTCCCTACTTTACCTGCCATGCAAGTAACTGCTCAGGTTCAAGCTCCTGGGCCTTTCTATACGCCGTCTGCGCCTGGTCAGGTTGCTCAAGCTCACTTGCTGCCAAGCCGATAAACACCCAAGCATTATAATTGTCTTTCTCAAGTTTCAAAACAGCCTAAACCAAGGAAATGGGAGAGGTAGAAGGCAACAGTTAAAAACAGAAGTGTTAGCAAGGAGAACCAAGAACAAAGTTAAATTGAAATGGCATGCAAGCTATTTATAAATCTGTAAATGTGGATGATGATACTTCTATGTTTTATGTACCTTTATGTACCTTATGTAGTAAGACATGTAGGGCACTAACCTTACCTTGCAATGCTTTAAAGCCTCTTTGAATTCTTTGTTTTTAATAGCCTCTCTGGCACCTTTCAGTGCAGCTTTTACTTCTTTAGTAGACATCCCTGAGTGATCTACAGGAATTAATCAAAATTCCAGGACAATATCAACACACACTTAACTGTTTAAACATTACTTGTCTTTCAATTATTTCGTCTTAAGAAAAATAGTTGAATCCGAATTTAGCCTGAAAAGCGATGGTTTCGTTTTCATTAAAAACTGGTCCGAACACATTGGTCTAAAAACAAAGGCATACATTTGAATTATAAGCGCATGATAATAAAGTATGGATACATCAAATATCCCATTTGTTTGAATACTATTATGGCTATCTATTAAGTAATGACATCATTGTGTCAAGTAAATTGTATGACAGCTGAGCAACTATGTATCTGTAGATACAAAGTAACTTGTTAGCCTAATAGCTAGTTCAAATGTATCTAAGCCTAGTCATTCAAAGCAAATACATAACTAACGCATTCAAACCTTAAAAGAACATGGACCTTCGACTTATATATTTGAGTGTGGACCGCTAGTTAGTCGACCTGTTCGGCTCTGCAAACCATCGGTATGAGCTGTAGAACAGAATTGAGCAGTATTGATGTTCTGCGGTGGCTCCTTCGCCCTGTTCAACGACTTGGAAGTAAAGCCTCGGGATTTTCAAAATAAAAGCGTCATGCTACTATCCACTCTGCATTTTACTTGACAGTAATATATGCCCAACACATCACTTCGGCTTTCCAGTAGCATTGACATTAAAAGTAATAATGATAATAATATTAATATTAATAATGAGTCAAATTTGCACATGTATTAAATATGATAAGGTGTCAGAATTATATCATAACTTTACCTGGATCTTTATTATTTATCACAAAATAAATCCTCACAATAGGCATGGGTATAAACACACACACAATCAGAAAACATGTTGAGGAGGAATGTTGATATCAAATCTGCTGTGTTGAGGTGTGGGGATTTGTTAGACGATTGTCTTGTCTTGCAGTCTTTCTGTCTTGTAGTGTTTCCGAGGCTGTACCCCTGCCATTACTTATCAAACATCATTGTGTCCATCAGAATGAGTAGTATCCACTGTCCATAATCTATCATATACCATTGAGCCAATCATCAACTGCCTTCTCATTAGCCCACGCGTCTCTTTGCCAGTCCACGTGCCATCTTAGGTTAGCGATGACTTTGCTGTAATATCTCCCAAAACTCTTGCGCCAAGATAGAAATTGCTGTTTGTTGTACAGTTGCACGGCCTGAGACACTTTTGGATATGCCACAATACTACGTAACTGCTCCTCCATATGTGCCCCGATCTGTGGGAATTTTGTCACCACATTGTGAAGTTCTTCCTTGTCCAGTGTCAGGTCTGCAAGAGAGGATGGAGGTGAAGGTGTAACAGAGCCATAGGAATATGACTCCATACTAATGTGATAACTGTTGGTTGGTATTTTATAGGTGAGGGATTACCTAACATCACTAAATAATAGTCATATTTTATTACTAGCATATAAGGTGTTTTTCTTATTATAACAATGAAAATGTAAATGTTTAAATGTATCAAATCAATGAACATTTTTAGTTTGCATCCCGTAGTTTCACACATGTCCATGTGAATCTCTCTCTGAAGTGCACAGAGAGAGAGAGAGAGAGAGAGAGAGAGAGAGAGAGAGAGAGAAAAAAAGAGACCATCATGTCAGGGGACTGACCAAAGAGCTGTGGAGGGATACTCTGACCATCTGCGTAGGCGATGTACTTCCACCGCCCAGTCCTCAGCATGTAGGTGGAGGCGTTGGCATTACATCCGTGGAATTCGCTCAGAGCCCAGCCCGGATGGGTCTTTGCTGGACCGGTGCCAGACCTGGAGAGCAGAGGGAGGAGGGAGTGGCCACTCAGGGAGCCTGGTGATGGGATGCCTGCAAGCTCTGCAAAATCAAGAGAGGTGTTGCGCTTATAAATCAATACATATACTTTTTATTCATTACATTGGCTGGAAATGGGAACAATCATCAATCACAAAACCAGTGTTTGAGGAGGATGTGTCTATCAATCCCAATGTGTGGTTTTCTTGCTCCCTGCTTCTCTTACCCATAATGGTGGGATAGAGGTCGACAAGGGACACAGTCTGGTTCGACTGCAGACCAGAAGCCAGTCCGGGACCCATGATGAGCAGGGGGACGTGGGCGCTGCCCTCAAACATGGACATCTTGTAATACTGCCGGTGCTCCATGGCTAGGTCCCCGTGGTCGGCAGTGAAAATCACTACGGTGTTGTCCAGCAGCCCAGCGGATCGCAGAGCTGCCAGAACCTGGCCTGGGACCGGTAGAATAACAGACAGCACAGAGGATTGGAGTAGATTAAAGTAGATTAAAGTAGAAAGGGTGTATCAAGTCCTAAAGATGCTATCAAGTAATAACTAATGTAATGGCCTCTGTTCATTCGAAAACATATGATAAATAGCAGATAACCACCGGGTGCTACTACTAACCAAGCATGGCATCTGCCTCAGCACACATAGCGTAGTAGAAGGCCCGAATGTTCCTGATCTCCTCCTGGGTAAACTCTCCGCTGCAGTTCTTGGTGAAGGTGGAGTAGTAGTCCACTGGGTGCATGGCTGACATGGGCAGCCATTTGGGAACAGAGATTTGTTCAAGGGATACCTGTAGGGGTGGGTGTGTGTGTGTGTGTATTCATGGAAATGCAAGGGTTAAAGTGTGTCGGTTTGTTTTCTCTCTCGTTTACAACAATAGCTGAAAGGTACCCCAGAACACAGACACATTGTCCTCTAAGGGAGAGCAAACAGAGAGCTCCCGTACCTTTTTGAGCCAGTATGGGGAGGTGCGGAAAGTAGATCCCCCTCCAATGGGCCCCAGGGAGTCGGTCTTGTACGCGTGGGGAAGGTTGAGGCCGAGATAGAGGGCAAATGGCTGGTGTAACCGTGCAGCCGTGTCCCGTACCCACTGGGTGGCCCTGTCCGTGGTCTCCCAGTCTTTGGTCATGATCCTGACTGTGGACGCGTTCCCGACCAGTTGGGTCACAGGCCTGCCCTCCTGCCTCAACAAGAACTTCACACCACGGGTCCAGGCTTCCACTCGATTACTAAACAATGAATGAGACTTCCTCACTTGCAAATGTACATGTTTACACACACACACACACACACACGCACACACACACACACACACACACACACACACACACACCCAAACACACACATACCCAAACACACACATACCCAAACACACACATACACTTGCGTGTGTGTATAAAATAAAATTTATTTTTATTTTCTTGCTATATCTGTTTGAATTCGTACAACATTGTCTACAGCTATTGCACTCATATCAATGCTATTCAATTGCCCCTGCCCTTGTTGGCTATTGTCCTGATGAGCCTACCTGACCGTGTGACTCCCTGAGGTGTAGTCCAGCTTCCCAAACATGTTTGTCTGATAGCCACTCTTCTCTAGCAAGTCCATCCACGTTGTAGCGTTTCCGTCGAGGCACTTATTGTTATTCCAAGATTGGGTAAGGTGAACAAATTGGCCACTCCACATTGCTTGACAATGGGGCAAATATAATTTCAATATAAGTGTAAGGGGTTGTACAATGAACATAGAGTAAAATGTATGCATAAATGTCAATAACAAATCCACAATGATGGACGAATAATTGTTTTGTTGTTGTTGTACATACCATGCATTTAAACATATATTACAAGCCAATTACCTGGTGGATTCAGATTTGAAATTAATTCAGCAAATTATTTTGAAAGTTATTAGACTTCTTACATGCTCTTGAAGGGCAGCATATGGGAGAATTTGTGTAGGCATCGAGAAAGGTGGTTCCCAGTTCTCTAAGGTAGTTTATAAATGGTAGTTGCACTACTCTACTACCAGGATCAAAGGTCAGTCGTCCATCCTTTATTTTGAAAAACAGAGAAGGGAAGGGGGTCTTAATAACTTTATTTACACTTTTTCAATCGAACGAAAAAAGTATCCACGTATATGTTGCGCATAATACATAACACATAGAGTTCATTGAAAACGGGAAAGAGACACTCACGAAAGCATCAGACATCACCATGACTATGTTGGGTCGAGTACGGTTGAGAAAAAGACATTCCACAAAACTTTGACACAGTACAATCCACACAACGAGGTAATGCATGTTGTTCCTGTGGGTGCAGCGCGAGCCGATTATTCACACAGGATTTTATAGGTAGGGATTGAGAGTCGATTCGTGATTCAATAACGTCCGTTATGAGCATCGATTCAACAAATAATTGGAATTCGAGTCAACACCGCCTGCCGGCTCGACTCTAAACTTTAAAATTGAAGAAACTATTTAATTTAGTAATCTTAGTCGTTTGTTTTCATTTAAAAGCCTAGCTGTACCAATATGTGTTTGATTCCTTTGGTCTGATCCGTTTCACTGGGGAGGAGGAATCAAATACGAAAAATAAAGCTAGTGAACTGATTCGAATGGCCTCTCTTTACATATACTTAAATATCAATCAAACAATTTCAAACCGTGCTTTTACTGCAACTGTTTATATGGGCTTTGTGAATATATTTTCGATTTAATTAGAAAGTCAGGCGCGTCTTTTCATGCATTTCTTAAGTTCATGTAATGCATTTACATGGCCTTTAGGTGGCAGCATTTTACTATGAAATGAAAATTGTTCGTCGGCCTAACAACAACCCTACGGTGACTGAATGCGGTGTTATCCAGGTGCAATTTCTAGAGATTCTGTTTAACAACCTGTTGCTTTATAATGTTCCCTAAAGGTTCTCTCAAGGAACATTGTCATAATTGTAAAGCATTATTGTCACAATTACTGTACTACAGCACCATTGTCCTCATTCCAGTAGTGGTGATCCAAGCATGCTAAGCATCAAGATAGGTTAGATAGGTTGAATATTATAGAACATGTTAGAATATTATGTAATGTTATAACATTGAAACCCGATATAAACAAATACTAGATAAACATAGCCTTCTATACAACATAATCCAACACTGACTGGCACACCCAAAACCAGTGATGGTCTGCTATTAATTAAATTAAACTAAGATAAGCCTATTCAACAGGTGATGCCTGATTCTAAGCACTAGTTCGGTTCCTATCCGCCAGGTGGCGTTTGTTCGTATTCTGCGTGCATCAGCGTTCATACCTCATACCCCAACCCCCCAGCCTGCTTGCCTGTATAGCCCTAACTATATAGACAAACGTCAAGGACCATTTTATTAGCACTACAAAGGGGCTATGTTTAACATGTTTTCGCTACATCTTATATTTTACGCACACCAAATGTAGTCTCTATCGGGACACCTTGGTCTGCAACGAGGGAACACAGTGTTTTCAGCTTGTATAACGAAGTGTCCAATTTTCACGAGAATCTACAATGAGTGGAGCAATTGAACAACAACGTGGTTTAAACCTGGAGCTGAGACAACACATGCCGATTGAGTTATAGATGCTTAATCAAACACCAGGTTCGTAATGGTACCTATATCAACACAATACAGGCCTTGTATGATTAAGGCGATTCTGCTTAATTTGAGAATAAACTACCACTAAACAGGTTTCCTCAAAATATACAGTTGGATATTTGTTCATCATTGGCCCTTTCCTTTATATATCTGTCAACTGTTCCCCAAAGTTGTCATCTGGCCCAATGCCACCTTTCTCTCTCCCTTGTCCTCAAAGACGGAAGGTGGGGGCAGTGAAGTCCTGCGCATGCTCAGTATGTTGTTTTTCACAAAATCGACGCTTAAAGTGAGCTGAGCGAGGCGAGTTCCTTGTCTTTGACTAGAGACCAACGCGCAGAGAGGCGGACGATAACAGCATCCACTGCTGTTATTCAGCCATCACATCTCAATGAACTGTTCGCAAAGAAAGCACTGATCGTGCCTACTGCTTTTTGCAGGGCAGAGATACTGATCAGTGTCTAACGACTACACCTTTTTTAATGAGATTATTTTTTTCATAGTATTTTTTATTTTATTTCTAGGTTTCCGTAGCCTTTGCTTTCCACCATGGTGCTCGGAAAGGTGAAGAGCTTCACTGTAAGCTACGACTGTCTCAATGACAGCAATGTGCCCGTTTTCTCAAGCGGGGACTCGGTCTCAGGTAGAGTGATCATTGAAGTCACGGGAGAAATTCGTGTCAAATCTCTCAAAATCCACGCAAAAGGATTCGCCAAAGTTCGTTGGACTGAATCAAGAAATGCTGGATCCAACACTGCCTACACTCAAAATTACACGGAAGAAGTGGAATATTTGAACCACAAAGACATATTAATTGGACACGAGAGAGGTAAGACATAACAATTGTATTTTGGAAACTTGTGACTGTGAGATGCTCATTGTACTTGTGGGTCAGGTTAATGTTGAATGCATATTTCCCTGAAAATAAATGTAATCTACAAATTATGAACGCACACCATCCAAGATATATATGTATATATATCGAATAATTTATGACTGTGTTTTAGATTGGCTACTACTATACAAATGCACAAGTTGTTTGTCCCAATGTAAGCTAGCCGAATGAATGACAGTCATGGAATCATCACCTTGTTTTTTGGTGAAAGAAACCTTTGTCATCTTTGGAAATAATCATACAAAGCAAAAACACATTTTGCGAGTAGGCAGTGAGATGTTAGTTTGGTAGTTTATTGCAGAACAGTGTCGCATTTGGTTGTTTCTTTGAACATTTTCTTAAGTTTCCACCCATTGTTCAAAGCGGTTCAATCCTGTTCACAAACTGGATGGGTAGGGGGTGAAGGGACTGGTCTATCCGTGCGCTGATTGGCTCAGGTGCTCGTGTGTCGCCAATGACATCATGCCTTTGCAGAAAGTGACAGAAGGAGCTGCAACTTTGCAAGCCCTGCAACATCAATATTGAAAACACCATATTAGGACACAGAATTACAATTCTGGACATTGGTTTGAAATTGCCCAGCCATAGTGATGGCTGGGCAACCAAAGAAAATTCTGGATTTGTAAAATAGAAAATGTTTGTCAGCAGCTCCTGCGTGCATCGTTCAGTTAAAGCACCATAGTTCAGATCTAGAGAATCTTGTTTCATTGATTGTGTCGGAAGTGTGATACCTTATCAAACATAAATGTGCAAATGTGAAATGATCGCAAGCCAGGCAGAGCCTGTTTTTCAATATCTGCTATCGATGCTCGTAGTAGACTATTGCAATATTTTATGTCGTATACAGGCATTGTGCATTTATTTACGTGGCTGTCATTTAATAGCTGGGGGTCTAAAAATTATTGAATCCATCGTGTACCAATCGTGTATATATCAATGAATAGGCAAATTCTCCCTGATCTCTTTTGCACCGCACGAATTTAGCCTGTAGGTGGCCGTTCCTGGCAGTGAGTTGTCTAGGCTATGAGCCAGTGACTGCATGCCGCACAATGAATGCGTAATGAGGGAGACCGGCTTGGGGAAGCTGCTTGCACCGGTTTAGGCCGGTCTCCTCCTGCTGAAGTCTGCCGTTTGAGTGACAGCTCGGGAGTTGTTTACCACACGACTGTGCGGCTGCTGAAGGCGGTGCGGGAGGGAGGGACAGAGTGGAGTGCTGAGCTGGCAGATGCAGACCCTGCCTGCCGATTTTATCTTTTCAGATTTCAATATATATTTTAAATGAATATATTTTTGACACGATTTGAAACTACGCCAGCTCAAGATAAACCAGCCGTTTCTTAGCAAAGGCATTTATATAAAATTCGATGACCCTAAAAGGTGCAAAAGAGATGGACTATTGGAGATGATGGAATAGGATTGTATGTTTTACCCTATTCAATTCAGTCCATAATAGTTATATTTTGCGCGATTTTTTGCTGTTTGCATAACACAGAACGAGCATTTGAAATAAACATTTTGCATGTTTGGTATATTTAGGGGATATGATGACGATGTGTGCCACCTGTTTTTTTTTACTGCAATCGATGTGTTACGAGAACTATTAAGGTCAATTTACAGTCCGCTTTTATTTTCTCTTTGTCTCCCCTGCCCTGTGTTTTGATATGACTTGCAGGCGCCACCGTATACGAGCATATATCCCAGGTACGGTATACATGTGTTTGGAACATTTTCCTCCTTTTCTTTCAGACGACGACAACTCAGAGGAAGGTCTCACCACTATTCATTCAGGAAGACATGAGTATGCATTCAGCCTCGAGCTTCCACAAACGTGAGTCTCTCCTCAATGGCCTCGAGCAATAATATATTCATAAAGTATATATTCATTGTAGTACTTGAGTATTTATATAGACATGCTAAAAGTATATAACTATATTTATTAAAGTGCTATAATATAGCTAAATCCCCAAAATGCATTGCATTTCAAGTTTTGTGTTTTTCTGGAGACTGTTTGGATTGGAAATGACCCTCTCCCCGTTGACCTTTTCTGTCAAACAGACCTCTGGCTACCTCTTTCGAAGGGAAGCATGGCAGTGTGCGCTATTGGGTGAAGGCAGAGCTTCACAGGCCCTGGCTCTTGCCCATGAAGACAAAGAAGGAATTCACAGTCTTTGAACACATCGACATCAACACTCCATTACTGCTGGTGAGCCTATGAAAGGGATAGTTACCCTCTTTATCAATCCTTGCTTTTCAGTGTTGCAGATCTAGTAGGTGAGTTCTTATCATCCATGTCTGCATGGGATCACTTCAGGCAGAACATTTGGAGCAACCATGGAGCAATACGAAACATGAGAGACAAAGGCCAACTGTTTTGTTATCACATAATATAAATTCAACAATTTATACTATTGCATAAAGGCTGAATGATCATGCGGCCTTATTACAATGGTTAACGTTTATCACACAATAATGATAATGGAAGTAACCAACAATGGAGCCGGATGGAATTGTGTCTAAAAAAGAGAATCAAGCGACAGAAATTGATACCGCACGTCAGCCACCTTGGTTCAACACAAAGCTTGATGTTTTTTGTTCCTCTGGGTCTTAACAAAAGGAAGGAAAAGCTTGCTCTTGCTAAACTCAACTGATCACCACAAGGGAACTGTGACCTCGACAGTGCTTAGTATTCTGGTTTAGGCTTGTCACAGTGCTCCTTTAATGAAGTGAGGGACCCACTGATCACCAATGAAAAGATAAAGGACATACTCCAGAGATTGTCTTTCTTTTTGTTGTTTACTAACCTTTCTTTTTCTCTGCTATTTTTCTCCTCCTCAGTCACCACAGGCCGGCACTAAAGACAAGACACTTTGCTGCTGGTTCTGCACCTCAGGTCCTATCTCCTTAAGTGCCAAAATAGAAAGGAAGGGATATACCCCAGGTGATGAGCACTATGATAATCATGAATTCATTAGACATGAATAACTGTATCATTGAACAGTTTGTATTTGTGATATTGCCCTGTTATAACAGGGGAAAACGTTCAACTGCCAGATTGAGTTAATTATTCAAGCAATGCTTCTTTCAATCTTTTTCTAAACGTACATTTCTTCTTCCCATCCCCCACGCAGGCGAGTCTATCCAGATCTTCGCAGAGATCGAGAACTGCTCGTCCCGCATGGTGGTGCCAAAGGCCGCCATTTACCAGACCCAGACCTTCTATGCCAAAGGAAAGATGAAGGAGGTCAAGCAGCTCGTGGCCAACCTGCGCGGCGAGTCCTTGTCCTCAGGCAAGACGGAGACCTGGAGCGGCAAGATGCTGAAGATCCCCCCTGTGTCCCCCTCCATCCTGGACTGCAACATCATCAGGGTGGAGTACTCCCTCATGGTGAGCACAACCACCCATCTTAGAGAGAGAAAGATGTCGCTGCCTTTATGTCTCAGGATGTATGCTGTCTCTGTATACAAATGTTATTCAATAATAAAATGTTTAGATATTTACATATTCATATTTCAATCATCCCACTCTTTACCAGATAGTCAACATTGGAATCCGAGAGGGGACAGATTCATTTGTATCAATGTGTCCATATTGACACATAGCTGACAGTGTTATCTGTGACTAGTTTACCAGTTACTAGTGTATTGTAAAACGTGGCTATGGATCTACATGCTACTCTTAGAGAATTACCCTTTCAGTGACCCGGTTCAGCCCCTAGCTCGCTAAACACCAGCTGACAATGTACCAGGTATTCTCCCCACACACACTGCTAAAGGGATTAGCCAGGGTGATCTGAGGGAACACCTGCCCTTCAGGTATTTGCAAACGCTTTACCTCGTCACACTATAGAGCCACAGCTCGCTCTCCAAGGTTAACCTTTGCATAAGCGAAACTCGTCATATATTGACCTACATGTAGCAGTCACGCCACTCCCGCACAACTGTTTAGATCGCCTGGGAAAACCCAATGTTGACAACTTTCGGTGCCTCAACCGGTTTCACACTGTCCGGTGTCAATTGTTTTATTCTTCAGAGGTTAGGCTTTGCTTAGCTTAACCACCATTTTTTTGTGTCTGTGTTCAGGTCTACGTGGACATCCCTGGGGCCATCAACCTGTCCCTTAACCTGCCCCTGGTCATTGGCACCATCCCTCTCCACCCTTTCGGCTCCCGTACCTCCAGTGTCAGCAGCCAGTGCAGCATGACCATGAGCTGGCTGGGCATGGCCCTGCCCGAGAGACCAGAGGGTACGTTCACAACTCACCACCTGCTTGTCCACTCAACCTACTGTACCACTGACAATCCGAAAATATCCCTGAAAAACACGGCACACATGTATTTACACAATACAATTAATGTAACAGATGAGCTGGCACTGGGAGACGGGGGGGGCAAGTGCAGGTTACAGTTCAGGTTTTACCGGTGGTTGTCTCTGGAATCTAGACTAAACCCCAGGTTCTCCTCTCTCTCTCTCGCTCCCATGTAGCTCCTCCAAGCTATGCAGAGATCGTGACTGATGAACAGCGGCAGAGTAGTCTGGATGTCGCCTCGGCACGCGAGGAGCTGGACGGGCCGCTCTTTGCCTACATCCACGAGTTCCGCTTCCAGCCTCCTCCACTGTACTCCGAGGTAGGCCTCAATGCCGTTACCTATATAGAAATATATATAATCCATGTTGAGCAATATCTGCCGGTTTCAATATACGTATAGCTTATAATTCATCTATTAAAAGTAATACATATATTTGTGGGACTGTATCTTATGTGTTGTATCCCTGTGTTTTCCTAACAGATCGACCCTAACCCAGACCAAGCCAGCTGCACAGAGGTGCGCAGGCTGGATGCCTGTCCATCACGCTGAGGGAAAACCCACACGTTCTCGACCCGAAGAATTCGGGGGAACTCCTTAAAAAATATCTCCCTCCAAGGTCTCCACGCCTCTGCTTTGTCCATTTCTTTTCCCCGGCGACGGTGTCCGCTTCACTCGGTCGTCGAGAGAAAACAAACACAAAGTAAATTGACCAACCAACACATAGACTTGGATGAAACAACCATTATCTGTTGGCTTGGACTCAATCTCTCCTGTCCTCAACAAGAAGAAACAGGAAGTCATTGGTTAGGGGTATCACTTCCTTCCTCCCTGTGTCCACCCGTGCGTAGGAAGGCACTGGGAGGAAACATTCAACCCGACGCATAACAGCCCCCAGCAAGCGGAGGCGGCCCCTGGTGGTGTTGGTGGAGGTGACACCCGGAAGGGGGATTATGATGATGAAGAGGAGGACTTAACAGGGCTCCCATCTGGCCCATCCCGTCTTCATCCCTGTTGATTCTTATACCCATGGCACATAAGGACACGGCTCAAGGGCTGAACTAATTGTGTTCCGAAAACCTCGACAGAAAACATGAGCGGGGATGGAGCCAGAGGGCGATGGCACACAACCAGGGTTGTGTGTGCGAGTGCAAGTGCTCTGCAGTGTCACTTCACAGCGGAGCAAAGACTTGACTTCCTCTATCTGCCTCGTTTGGGATTTTGTTTTGCACATTTAATTTGCTTGAGTTGTGTTGCTCCATCTGATAAAAGAAAAAAATACGAAAAATCACTAATAGTTTGGTCACAGCGTTTTTGTTTTGTTTCGCTGGACTAAAACGAGACTGCAGGTTTAACTCCTTGAACTCTTCTGTTCGCACAACGTTGAGCATTGCAGAAAACGTGACTGGTTTGAAAAAAAAAGAATTACAATGCACTGAATGAGGTCAAGCTGTTTGAAGATATTACTCTTTTGTTTTCCTTAACAACTTTAAAACTAACTAAACTGGACTGCAGCACACGATATCTGCACCTGGTAACTCTTTAAGTTGTTGCCCTCTGGGCTCGATCCAAGCATTGCTCACCCTGTTATTGCGTTTAGTCCTGCTTTTCTGTCTGTTTTTCTTTGTGTTTGGCTCGACACAGAACGCCTTCCAGCCTATTTTGATTTTGTTTCCTTTGCTTTGTGTCGCCGTTACCCTGGATTTGAACTAGAGAGGTGCAGACGGGAAGTTGACACTCGCTAAATGCTACCCGAACGGCTAGCATTCCCCTGGTGCTCCAAATGGCCTGCAGCCTTTTCTACTCCAGATCTCAGGGCAACACTGGCTTACATTACTGCCTATATTAAAGCACTGTCTCAGGTGGTCTTCTCACTTGCCAAAATGTAAAAAAAAAAAAAGGAAAAAAATATGTTTTTCTTTTAAATTGCACTGTCAACATGTTTGTAAGTCAAACTACGAAAACAAGAGAGAAGAGACATACAGTTAAGCAATGCAGCTTTCTGGCGAACGACATTCCCTTTTTGTCCTGCTGCACATGCTCAGTTAATCCAATCTGTTGATTTTACCAGACCCATGAAGCCAGAATGCTTTAAAAGTTAAAAAAAAGAAAGAAATTCAAAAGATATTGCAGGAAAAAGCTTTTCCTGCTGCGGTAAAATAAGCAGCTCCAGCTCAACATTTTTAGCTGGGGCTGTTTCTAAACCTCAGCTCCAACTGGCCAGAACAAGTAGAGTTAGGTTGACATGAGTAATACATTGGTTTTTAAACTCCTTCAACACAAACGCCCGGCTGGAGCAGAAGTTTAGCACCGAAGATTAGATAAGTGTGACTTTTTTAACAAGAAAAATCTGCATTCAAAGGTGAAGGTCTGGATAAACGGCAGTTTATCAAATGGCAGTTACCATGCTAATTATAGTCAAGCATTGTTGTTTAGGACATAGGTAAAATTGTTATCCTTTATTAAATTTGCTTTTTTAAGTTTACATTTTAAACGCAGCAAATACAAGTTTGTATTTATCAAGTTTTCGCTTTTTTTGTGTGTGAGTATACGCGCTTGTCGAGATAAGGCAACTTGGAAATGTGCACCATTGACAGTTATCAACAAACTTCAGAGTTCTGAAGCAATCTTATCTTAGTGGCCTTGAGAAAAAAAGATCTGTAATAATTCTTTATTCTTCAGTGTCTACATTTATTTCAGCCTAACTCTTGTTCCTCTTATAATTGGTTTGTCTGACTGTTGACACTTTTCCATGTTTATTCAAAGGGACAAAAAGGGAAAGATAAAAAAAGTTGAGTGTTCTAGAAATGTTCCCCAGACAGGCTTCCTCGATTTAATGTTTGTGGTTGTTTTTTTTTCCTAAGCTAAAGTTGGGCTAGTTTTTCCATGTATTTTATGGGCATTGATATAGTTAGCTTCCCCGCACAACTACATGCGACATAGTTGAGTTTGTATCTGGCTAGCCTTTCTGGGTATCGGTAGAGGAGGATTGTGGCTGTTGATCAGCACCCATCCCCCCCTGCCAAGGAGCACTTCATTCACATAGATTAATAGATGAAAACGCCAATTCCAAGACAATAGCTTTTATGTAGTTCTTTGTAATTCTTTGCTTGGACTTGATTTTAGGGAATGTGTATCAAGCTAACAATATTGAATAAGCTCACAAATTTGTTTCAGGTTGGTTCGATTCCATAGTCAGTTTGCCTGGGGCTCTCATTTTTTACTAGTCCAGTGTCAGAACTAAGCTAAACTCCTGACTTGGAAAAGACAGGAACCAAAATGTTAACAGATGAGAAGAATTGGGATCTGAAACATTTTAGAAACAAAGTGCAATATTAGTCTTTTAATTTCATTATTTTCCATTTTTATGTCCTGTTAATTTTTCTTTTTTTGTCTAATAGTTTTGTTGTTCATGCGGATGTGTAGATATTCTATGAATATGTGTTCTGAATGATTTAACTCTTGTCTTGTTCTTCCATTTGAGTTGAATAAACTTTTGTTCCAAATTAATATGAATAGTGTTTGTTTCTTCTTTAATCCATAGGAAAATGCAAACATTTGAACCAATTTCCGTCTCTTATGTAAAATCAACCGGTCGGACACAAAACATGAGAAATACAACAAATATGCTGGAACACATCAGCCAGATTACCATTTGTATTTTGCTCAATGCAGCTCTATTATGATTATATTGTAATAACTAGGACAACAGCGCCCCTAAAGGCAATTTGAATAACTGCATATACTTTTTCTGCATATTATATGATCTTTGAAGTGTTTTCTTAATATAATTTTTAATTTGACCTCAATCAACAGTTATTGTTTTGGGGCAAACGCGTCAGTTACTTCCATGCCAATGGCAATAGCATGGTTGAGGTTAGGGGTGTCAGCCGGGCATGTTTTGTATCGGCGTTTTTTGCAATTTGCAGACTCACATCCATGCAACAAATAATAAAAATAAAAATACAAAAGACCAAATAAATCATCAGAAATCATAGTCATATGCTGTTCTTATTGTGTATGCATATTCTGGCATGACACAGTAACTCCAACTTGTCGCTACTACAGACACGTGCATACTATGCACACTATGCACACTATAAGTCTATTTCTGAACACTGTTGGGCTTTGTCTAGCAGCTTGTCTGTTTCAAGGACAAGGTTCACTGCTTAAACGATATAGTGCTGGACAGAGTGCTCTTTGCTCTAGTCAGAAAATGCATAGCAAATCAGTTGAATATTTAATATTTATTTAGTATTTGTGTTTTAGTTGTGCACTAAACTAGGAATTGTATGACATAGTTTGTTGCTATTTATTGGCAAACTAATATCTGAAACCCTCTCAATTATTTAATTAAACAAATTTAATATTGAATGTCAAATTGATGTCCAAATTGTCTTTTGATATTTACACACACTTTAAACTTTGCATTCGCTTCATTCGAAACAATTTATATTCCTTTGTGCCTTAGCTTGGACTTAAAAGGATAAGTCTTTGCCAGACTATGATCCAATGTGAGACACAAGGAGACAGAGTAGCC
>OMKX01078146.1:0-16702 GCA_900302425.1 Brosme brosme
TACAGAGGGGTGGGGGATGAAACGGTAAAGCTAATCTCGACGACGCGAGCTCTGAAGTGTTTGAACATGTCCGCTTCGCCATGATGCTGAGTCACCTACAGAGTGCAGCTAAACTCTCCTCTTTCAGCTACTGGGAGGGGGAGGAAGCCATTAGGATAAAGCTACTCTAACGGCCGTTGTGTGCCAACGCATCATGAGAAGTTCAGACAGGAAATACGCGGTTCGGAAATTGAACACAGACCCTTTGTTACAGGCCATATCCAGGCCATTAAAAAGGCGTAACATTCACACCTGAATACACCTTAAGATGGGTCATGGGTTCTTTCCTGGATGTAGGAACCACTCTGGGCTCCTCAGTAACTGGAGCGGTTCCTCTTGAGCAGCCATTCATCATTGTCAAGCACACAGCAGATGGACCCTCGTGTTAGCATGCTGTCACCAGGGGAGACTGACAGGGAGCACCTGGCTCCAGGTCTTACACAACAAACTCATTCTTCCTACTCCTAACACACGGAAATCTGCGATACATATCATTCATCATTTGCCTGTCTGTCAGACAGGCATGTAATACATAGCCTGCTATCTATTTGTTTAAATATGATGTAACTGATGATAATGACCGGAGGCAAAAATGTAATGTCTAGTAGGCCTACATCTTACAAGCAGATTAATGGATCCGCTTGATACCATCCTGAACTGAGATTGGTTAGTCCTTTTTTTTTGTAATTTCCTTGATTTTGTAACCTTCAAATTTATATTTCTACTCGCAAACTAAATGAGCTACAGTTGAACATAGAGAACAAAATTCAATTAAAACCAGCTTTATAGATATGGTAAACAGTCATATAGCTCAAGCACATACAGCACAACTAGTGGGCTAGCTGGCAATTAAGATTAGATTAGCTATTGCGTTTTCCGGTCAATTATTTGCATTTCTGTGTGGACAAGCCACTAAGTGAACATTAACTGTGGAATGAGTTTCCAGCAGCGGTGGGGAGAGTTGTGTGAGTGCACTATGGTGATGTGCGCGTGCAAGTTGCTGACGTGCGTGTGTCCTGGGCTGACGTGCGCGTGCACGGGGCTGAAGTACGCGTGCACGGGGCTGACGTGCGCGTGCACGGGGCTGGCGTGCGCGTGCACGGTGCTCACGTGCACGGTGCTCACGTGCACGTGCACGGTTATATTGTATGCGGGCGGGGCAGTTATAGTGTGATCCCTGATTCCAGTAGGGCTCTGATGCATTCCAACAGAAATATTCTCAGACTAGGGCTGGGCGACATATCGAATATACTCGATATACTGGATATATTGCGGCTTGTTCAAAAAGGGATGTAGTAAATGACAAAATCACAAACATCTAGTAAAAATTGTGACGTGATCTTTTAACCCGCTGGCATGAGACTTGCTTTTTGGCGTTGTTCTTCTCAGAGCTCTCCGGGCTCTTTCCCTGTTCCCTGCTTCCCTCCAGATACAAAAGACACGCGCCCATACGTCACACACTTATTGAAGGCCGAGCAGTACAAAAATATGCGCTTTTAAAAGTGTAAGTATACCCACTTTCCACCCGTTTCAGCTGGAATTCATAGACTATGAGATTTAAAAAATGTGTTTTGGGCTGAGAGTTCCAGGAGGACGGGGGGCGTGTTACGAACCATGGCAACTGAAATGGCCTTCTACTATAAATGTGTATAAGCTTAACCCTCACTCGGACATGGACATAAAAATACACCGATGCTCAGACGGAGCGCCACACAGCCACACCGTAGCGTTATGCTTCAGGTGTCCGGGAAGCCTAACCCTCTTCTCAGACGCGATCACCAAAATCAATGACTACGCAGGATGAGCACCACACATCCGCACACACCATGGCTGCCTGTGAAGCATAACAGTTCCTGTTGGTTGCTTTAAATGTGGTAATATGTCTTATCTGATCATCAACATAGTAACCTATGCCATTTTATCACTGCTAATGAAATAAGACCATGATTTAGAGAAACCGGAGTAAAATCGTATGTTTTTTGCCATTCTGTGCCAAACAGTTTGTGAACATTCTGGGTAACGGTCTTTTCGTGACGCCAAAGCGCCTGTTAATATGCTCTTTGATGTCACGACCAAGGGACACAGGCGTTGAGTCGTGTGTGGACATGCAGAGCTCTGTCTGGACAGCGGTTGACAGCGGCGTCCGAGAGAGGATTATGCTTCCTGGACAGCTTTGTTATAACGCTTAGGTGTGGGTGGATGTGTGGAGCTCCGTCTGAGCAATTTTTGATTTGTTTGTTATTTTTGGTTTATTTTGATGTCCGTGTCTGAGTGAGGGTTTAATTTTAAGACTTATAGTTTAATGCTGTGGTGTGTGGCACATCTCATACACAATCGTTCATACACAACGACGGCAGGGCTGCACAATTCTTGATAAATTGAGAATCCCGATTTTCTTGCTTAGAATGGATCACAATTCTATTTTCAATAAAAAATGTTTATTGCACTAATTTACCCGATACAGAAGGAATCGCCACAAAAAAACATGGTGCCTGATATAGGGCTGGCACATCAACTTTGAACAACAGAAAGGGAACACTCCTGTTTTTAGCTTGACACTGAACATAAAGACAATCAATTCAGTCTCTTGTCTTCTCTTACTTGCACAACCTTTGAATAAGTATTTTTCTGTGTTTTCTGTGCATAATATGAGAGAGGCATTTGTGCTGCCTGAAATGTACACCACAGTCAAGAACACCAGTCTGACAACATTTTGAGGCTTCAGTGAGGAATGACATGTTAAAATGTCCTTCGCAGAACTGAACACCCTTGCTGAAAGGGAATGTGTAGCAGGAATGCATAAGTGTCTCCTTGTGCGGTATTTTCCAAAAATAATCGCGCCAGTGAAAAAGAAAGTTGGATTCAACGCTCAACCTATAGCGTAGTGAAGACAAACTTATATTCCCCCCTACTTATTCAATTATAATGATGTTACACTTACGCAGTTCGCAGATGAGGGGGACTATGATAATTGGGTGTGCATTCTTTAATACATCCATGTTTTGGGGATGTTCGTTCTTTCGTCCTGTTCCTTAACTAAAAGCAACCCATCACTCTTTTGGAGAAAGTTGGTATCCAAAACAAAACTGTTGTGATACAACTGCACATTGTCATGTTATCAAAATCAACCTAGATTCACGTACCGCGGTGCAAGTAAACATTGGCTTGTAGCGCCGATTGCTATCGAGATGAATGATCAGATAGCGATAATTATTGGTCTATGTATGTAGTTTACCACTGTGGATGCAATACTGTGTGTGAGAGGACTGTGTGTGAGATACGTAAATGGGCTGTTACCTTCACCACGTCCTATAACATGTGCAGTGACCATGGTGACTATCATGACAAAGATACCCGAATGTGATTGGTCAAACTGACAGCGATTTTAGCAAAACGGAAATCGCCTCCTACGTGTACAGTCCCATTCAGCTCCATGATTTGTAATTATTTTATTGGCGTGGGAAGAAATCGCACAACAATCGTGTTCAATGTAAAAGGACCTTAACCCTGCGGTGCTGCTACGATCGCAAAACACTACTGCACGCAAGTTTGATTTCCATCGTCTTGTCTGAATCCAATACGCTACCACACCACAGAATGAGACGTTTCTCGGTACGGGTGGAGTCTCGTTCTCACTACCATCATCAGTGGGGTTTTCTTCTGGATTCATTTGTCGTTTTTAATTGTTCTTCCATACACAACTTTTCGCTCACACTGTCTGACTGTTATTCGCCGGTGTCTCACTCGCTCTCTGGGCTTATTTCAATTGTTAAATCGATAAATCGTGCCGCCCTAAATGACGGTACTTAAAAAGTATCACAAAGTTAACATGCCCCCTTATTTCGTAGAAATCTACAGAACTAGACTACAGTATGTAGGCAGCAGGCCTACAACATGGCCTCATTTATTTTCATTTAACATTTGGTTTAATTTAACTTGGTTGTGATTTCCCCCTTTTCTCCATTTTAAAACTCTTCGACAATATAAACAAATATGTTTTATTGCTGACATGTTTTATAGTTACAGGAGCTTTTAAAAATATTGAGATATATATAGCGCATCGCGATATAGCCTTAAGATATTGCGATATTACTTTTTGAGGAAACACTGGTTTAATGTGTGGTATTTTTCTATAGCATTTTCCCATACACTGGGTTTACAATAGTCACATCCACACTGGTCCTTCACACAAGTTGAGGTTTGGTTGGCATGCTACCTACCCTCATGTCCCCAAGAGGGTGAGTCAAAACGACGAGACACCTACAGAAACCAGAGAAGCATACAGATTATATGGGTCTGTGGGCGGGGGGTAATATGATCCTGAGCTATACTTGGAGCCAGGAACTATGTCGATTCACGTAGCTTATGTGCTAAGAATGGCAGTTGAAGCCTCTGGTTGTGCAAGACTAAGCTAGAAAAGGTCATAGATGATGACCTTGCAGAACCTCCAAGTCTGATATATATATATATATATATTTTAAACAGACTTTAGTCACTTGTACCTTTCACGTATTGCAATGCACGTACGTGTAAATGCTCAGCTGAATCTTGAATCTCGTCAATCAATTTAATCATACAAGAAGATGCAAAACAGTTGACTCACTGGAAGTGAGTCATCATGAAAAGGCATTACACGTTAGTAATGCAGAATGGACGCATGTTCACCATAAGAAGAAAATGATCTATTCGTCATCTGACGCATCTGCAGTCAACTAGCAGTCAAGGGGACTTTCACAGCAGAAGACATCTTCAGCATTTTTACATTCTTCCAGAGGCGACTTCCTCATCCTTGGCCGAGCAGAGGTGAGGTGACATCATCGAAAACTAGCCTCCAGCGGATTTTGAGAAACTTGAAACCGTCGGCGATAGTGTCAGTTTCGGTTCAAAGCAGTAAAGGTCAAGTCATTTGTAGGAAAAGGCATATTACGGACCTACTAACGCCTCGCCCCCCTGGGTCTTTGAAGAGCCCCTGCTGTGGTCGATGGGACATGACAGACGAAGATGCTTATGTACCATGGGACAAGTGGGTGTGGCATATACATGTTGAGATGTATAAATAAATTATTATTACTATTAATTTACAGAAAATCACATACTTCTGGCCTCTAATTTCAGTCATTGCATGTATGACATTAAAAAATAGGAGGTAGGATGCATAAGATGCTGAATAATTCTTATATGGAAATAACAAAAACTTAGGAAGTTACTTATTTCTATAGGTTGGTACATGAAGATGCTGTAGCTCACCACATGATTCTATAAAGTTTCACGGAGGTAGCACAGAAAGCTTACTGTAATGTCTGTAATTTGCCATCAGCAGCGACAAAATGCACCACTTTCTTGGCCATCAATTGTAAAACAGCCTGCATAGAAGTAAGAAAATGGTCAGCCATTGCAAATAAAATGTATTTTGTTAAAGCCAATGGATAAAAAGCATTTTTACGAAACCAAGCGGCAAAAGCAATTACTTGTTCATTATTTACCTGTACAGACTCATATTAAACATGTGCTTCTCTTACTCAATCGAGCCATACAAAAAAGAAAATGCTCACTAATCACACATTACTTACTAGTTCATCATTTCGGTTTGAGATATAGCAAATCAGAAGTTATAGCTTAATTGCAGTTATATTGAACTGCAGCCATCTATGAATCGGGCATTGCCATTGGATGATCTCAATTGGATGATTAGTAAACCACAATTTAAACAACGAATGTCCAAACGAAACATCGCTTTTCAACCTCTTCAGTGGAACAGACAAAGCAAGTTCAGAGTTCCCTTCCCCCCGCCGTCGTCTCACTGGTGAAAGAGCCGAGGGCCAACATTCCTCCTATGTTTGAAGAAAAGCATGGACCTTTCTTTAGGGTGAAAAGACAAGGATGAGGACAAAACGGGCAAGTTGTGAGAGTGCATGTGCTACGTGCGCTCCAGGAGGCGGGGCTTGACCTACTTCTGGTCCTTGTGCAACACTGAGGGCTGGGGGAGGAACCAGACATGAGTAGAAATACATTAGAGGCTGCTTAGGAGGCCGAACTCAGGAGGCTGATAGAAAGAGCGTGGTCAGAAATATGAGAGAGAAAGTGTAGTCCGACGACACGAAACGTTAGCTCCGCGAATTGAAGCTCTCAGAGCTCAGGAAGAGCCTCAGGCAAGACTCATGACTCAGCAGATCTACAAATATCTTCTCTCCTCCTTCCCTCCTCAGGCCTGCATCCTGTTCAACTCCAGCAGCAGTCTCCCTTCCTTTTTCTTCTCCCCTCTCACTCTGAACAACAGGCAGTATTATGCCATCCTATAATACTACACAGGGTATTTGCATTACTAAGCGTGCTGGTTATAATGCATTCCAATATTTATTTACTTAGTACCAAATGTGTGTTTTAATAGGTGGACTGCATATTTGACAATACAACCCTTTGATTGACTAAAATACAGACAAGTCTGTATTGCATTGGTTGAGTTTAGGAGCAAACTGCGTTGGCAACTGAATGTTTAATTATTGAAGGTTTAATTGCTAGGTTGGCTGATGAAAACGCAGTGAAACACTCCGTTTGAACGGTTGTTTCAAAGTTGAGTTGGTTCACTCTCATATTATTTAAGGAAGTAGGCGGAGCAAGAAGGATGTTTGCGGCAGTCATGAGAAATAATCCAGAAACAAAAGAATGCAAAGAGAGAAAAACATCATACAAATATATTTGTGACAAAACAAAAAGGGAAATGGTTGTTCGTCTTTTAATCCATCCGAGTATGTGGAAGTGGTAAACTTGGTCAAAATTATTACAATTCTAAGAATAATTGATTCTTGAACAATACATCCACCGCAAGAACATGTGCAGATTATTCTCCCTTTGGGCAGCGAAACAAACACCTAGAGCACTCAGTCTAGCAGCATATAATTATATAAGCATTCAATTACAGAAGCCCTGTGCTGTGCTCTCCCACCAAACTACAAACAGTTTAGTCCCTGTGTGTTTTTGGTGCAGCCAAATCCCCTCGAATATCCTGCTGGCTTGGGAGCCCGCAGTACTCCGGCAAAACAACCGTACTGCATCAACAGGACCCCACTGTACCAACTGACCGGACGGGGAAGCTTAATCCACCTGCAGCTTTTTTTATACATCTGGAATGTTATCATGCCACCCAGGGCTCTAGTCCCAATACATTGGCAGGATGTTTGCCCAGTGACACAAAGCTTTCCGCCAGCCCGGAAAGATTTGGGTCACACACACACACACACACACACACACACACAGTGTGAGTGTGAGTGTGAGTGTGTGTGTGTGTGGGGGGTTTCTGGCAGACTATGTGACTGCCCTCTATCCCTCACGTTTGCCATTTACTTCAAGGGACTAACCTACTTTAGAAGCAGTGCATAACCCTGCATCTGTGCATCTCGCACATGCCTGGGTCACTGTGTATGCTAATAAATGCGATGTCACCATTGCAACGGTCAAGCGTCAGAGATAAGCTGGAGTCCTGGCCAGAATGGTCAACTGCACAGCGAGCACGCTAGACACACCGCTGACTTCAAATCGACCGTGCTGAAACCGGTTCACATCGTATCTCTGAATGCATCGGCTTACCGCTAAGCCCATTAGCCACTGCTACCCATGGGTCACAAACACGCATATACGCTCACAAACACGCATATATACGCTCACAAAGGCATGCAAACGCAACGGCATGAGATAGCCAGAGAGCAGAAAGACTGGGAATATGACTTTGTTTCATTGTTCATTGTAAGATACCACTGTGCGTTACACTGACTGTGGCACCATCCTCGTTATCAGTGGAACAGGAACAGTGAATGGCTGACTCTCTGATGCACTCTGTAAAACACTCAGAATTTGTATGTATGGGTCCTGCAGGGAGGGGAGGTGGAGAACGTAAATAGCTATGAGAAGAAGGTTACAATATGTACATCAAATCGGGCATTCAATCGTTCAGAAAGCCGAAGCGCGGCAGCGGTTGCTGAATAACCACGTCACCAACAATAAATCCTCGCTCAGGAAGCAGAAGCGAGAGGAAGCGTGGACTGAAACGCTTCCTCCTCCTCCAGAACAGCTGACTGAGAACAGAGAGCCAGAGTGAAATACCGAAAACAGAGAGAGAGATCGAGAGAATGCGAGCGCGAGAGGTTCCAGCCGCCACGTGGGCGGAGGCGTGGAAGTAGGGGGGTGGAGTACGGGGCAGGGAGAGATGGCAGGGCCTGCCAATAAAAAGTAGGGGCCGGGCTTCAGCCAGGCTGACAGAAAACATTCTACTGCTTGGAGGTAGCGGCTGTGGCACCGCAGAGCCGAGGAGGATCCCAGCATAGTGCCTGCTCCGATCCCTAGCATAGTGGCACGACAAGGATATAGAATGATGTTTGAGCAGCGGCAGTTTGTCCCAAAGCCTGCTGAGCCTCTGTAATCCTCCCCTATGCTGGCACATCTCCTCAGCTGCTGGAGCACACATTGGCTCAGCTGAAGAGCGCCCTAGGACTGACGCGCATAAAGCACACTGGGAAAGGAAGAAACCATACCATACACAGATATACCGTGTACAACCACAACATTGCTTGCAACATTTGGTGGCTTTGTGTAGTACAAAAAGCAGATGGGGCCTTGTAAAGATGAAAAGATAAAAACATGAATGAATGCTAATAGAGACCACCGCTACTGATTAGCTGACAAGCTCTACTGACCCAAATCTATCCGTCTCCAGGTGCTTATCAGAGCAGCCGTCGTCGTCTGCCTGATGACATCAGGTGACGCAATGGCTCCACATCGACAACGAAAACCAAAAACGACTATGTGGAAGACTCTTATCTCAAACACACCTGAATCAGGCTGACAAAGGACCCAGGAATTAGCGACAGGAACCGATAACAAACGTATCGCTTCGTGGCTATCCTGTATGGGGTGGGGCACATTGAAACATTATCATTTCAACTTCCATTCCCGTGACGCAGCATGGGAGAACTTTCCAGTCCTCTCTTCGGGATCGGAGTCTGACAATATCGGTGTGACGCACCGCCCTCAGTCTCATTGCATTCGGTTTACATTAGCGCCCGTCTGTCTATAGCGCTGCATGAATCAACAGACCCAGGATCAAAACACACACCGCGTCACCCCAGGGGCTGACTCCATAAACCCCAGTAGGATACGCTCTGGTTGACATTAAGACATCCTCGTAAAAGAGCAAATCATCCAATTACTCATGGAGAGGCATTTGTCCCCCAAGGAAGCGACAAAACCTGATCTCCTACTGCTGGCCCCATGAACCTCCGATGGTGACAATGGAGGAAGGTGACAATAATGAATTGAGGTCAAGTGGAGAGGTAACAGAAGCTGACGAACGGTAAACACTTTCTGGTCTGACGAAGCGAGTGGTCTTTCTCTCTACATTTGAATATATCAAAACACAAACACAAAGGCCACATGCCAGGGCATCAAGGCCTTCAGTTAAGAAACGGGAATTTGATTTCACTTAAAAAGACTAATCCATTTCAAAAAGCATTAATGCCTTCTTAATAAACATTGTTACATACAATTTTTATCAAAAGAATAATTTATTTGTTATTCATACTAAGGTTTAGAAAAGGTTTAGGGTCACATACCAGCAATAGTAGTAGTAATATTGAGAAACATTTTCAATTTAATCAATCAATTCATTTTTAATCAGAGTCCTCATGGTTTGATGATGGGGATGGGGAATCAGGGGGGTACTGGTGCTTCTTTGGCCCATAAGGACTTATGTTTGGCCTTCTCTACTCTACCTGAGAGGAGGACACAGGGAAGACCAGTACTATTTTTATCAGGGGCAACCGAAACCCTCCCCAAACATTGTTTGAGGATTACCCTTGTATAAATATCGCAAGGTTGATTTAGCTTAATTAAATAGAAAATATATTTCCTTCATATCTCCACGTGAGAGAAAGCAGAGGGCCCCACCCCCGACCTAAAAGACAGGCTCGGACAGGGAGAGATTTCTCTCTTTGGAGTTTAGTTTTAATTTCGGGAGTGACTGGAATAACGAAAAAGCATCTTAATGTGAGTTATGTAAGCAATGTTTACCTACCGTAAATTAAAAGAAAATATATTTCCTTGATTCCTCAAATACCGATACTACGGTGTGTAATTATTCAGCCCAGTGGCCCGTTTAATGCCGGGTTTCGGTACCCATCCCTAGCAGAGAGGCAGGGCGGGGGAAAGAAAAAATCAAAACAGGCAGAGTGCGGGGCACCAAGGCCACAGTGGCCGATGGGCATACGGTTTTCAGAAGGGCATCAAGGCCAGACAGAGGGGCAACGACAGCCATGGCCACCGTGGCTGCCGGTGAAATTCCTGATCTGGTCCAATTTTAATTTGCCTGAATATAGAGGTCGCATTAGCGGAGGACACAAGGGGAGGAAAACATGACATAATACACATTTGTATGTGAATTGATAAGGGTTGCTCCATCACGATGGGCAATCAATTATTTCAGTCATCTTTATAAGATTAGATAAAACGGTAAACACAATGTCTTGATAAATTCATCCGACCAATCAACAAGCGTATTACAAAAGTCCTCATTAGGTCTACTGTCCTCGGTTAACACCTTCATGTCACAGCCACACACACCCTGACAAAGCGGGACAGATAGACCCAGCGGGGGGCTGGGGCTGAGTGACGCTGTACAGTGGGAAGAATAGCAGCAGTCGGAGTCAGTAGGGGATCAAAGAGCCTTGGGGAGTGCCGGGAACAACGGATCGGAAGGCCATCCCAGGGAGAGGGAGAGAGAGCACGACGGGGTTGGATAACTAAGGAGGCAGTCATGCGATATAACAACATGTGATGGGTAAAGCCACTTGCTCGGTGCATTAAAGCGCGTCTGCGCGCGTGTGTGTGAATTCACCGCAGACATGAATTCAGTGCACATGCATCAGCAGGCCGAGCAGGAGGACAACAACTCATGACGGATACATACCCCCCCCTCCCTCAATGACAGGAGTACCGCTGTGCTTTGAGACGAAGACTTGTTTGCACAACAACACAGCGGCATTACAGACACTATAGCCCCCGCAAAGTCTTATCTATACCCAACAGAAAATGCTGCCTGCCGATTTAATATATTCTATTTAGTTATTACATTGTTATTTGAAATCAATTATTTAAAAGTTGTTATTTTAGAAGTATTTGTTTGTTTAAGGTTATAACGGTGTTCTGATTATGTTTACTGTTTCACACAATAACTGCTACCGGTCCAGAGAATATGATTCATGCTAGTAAAAACATTAATGACATTTGGGAAATGATAAATAAAGTGCAGTGTTTCTCATTCATATAATTGGGGCTGCTCTTGTGGCTGACATCTTCTGATTGACGCCAAAATGATTTATCCTCACAATACACACTAATGACAGAGCTGAGCTTGTTCGTGAAGGACAAAGAGAGGAAACATTGCAGCACACTTTGGTTGACTAAACAAACCCTACACGGGGCATAATGTCCTCGTTGACATTCTATATGTCCGATGTATGTGGGCGGGCTTTCAGCAGGCTTTATAGCTGGGCTACAACACTGCCTGACAGCTTCCTCAAAGCCCATCCTCCCCACTGGCTATAGTACATAATGTTCCCGAAACAGCGTTGACGTAGCCCCCCCTGAAGTGGGCTGTGGATTCCAGCCACAACCAGATCTACAACTGGGAAGTTGTTGCACACAAAAAAACAGAACCAAAAACCAAATGCATAGGCAGAAACCGACCTAAAGTAGGATGGATACAGGACAATAAGCAGTGAGAGGGGTGAGGGTTAAAAATAGGAGGAGTGGTAGGGAAGGAGCGTCGTCCGGGGGAAAAAGAACATTGTGTTCTTCTGGGAGAAGATATAAGAATACAATATATATATCGATATATATTATTATTTTTGTAATCTATATCACTAGCTAGTTATGCCTGTGCCAACAACCAATGCATATTTCTGTTTTAAATATTATAATAATAGTATGGGCAAAATAACCAGACACATACACTTTTGGTGAAGGCAAAAGTCCCTGCCTTTAAAAGTCAACAATCTCCATCCTTTAAATACCATACAGCCTCAGAGTAAACACTGCTTTTTGGCCTTCAACCAGCAGACACGAGGCTCCTGGCTAGAATCCAATTCTCACCTTTGGCCAAAAGACTATTGATCCACCTGCAATGTGAGTGGGGATCCTGCAAATGATTCACTTTCTCGCAAAACTAGACAAATACACTTAGAAGTAGAGATTTACAATCCTCTCCCTTTTCCTTAATGGAATATCATGGACGAATAATGGCCAATACAGACAGAATGTCAGTATTGTACAGTGTAGTAGCTCAGGTGTTCAACTCTCAGCTGTAAGATACTTGGTTTGATCTCCCATGTCCTCAGCCATCAGCAGCAATTTGCATAGACACAAGATTAATGTTGACATCCATGTCTAGCTGAAGCACAGCTGTAGTTTTATCCAATAGTGCCAACAAATGTCTATCAAATATTTGGATTCTTTGTTTACACGCCACTGCGCATGCTCACAGACTTAAAGACAGAGAGGCTTCTACATACATTCATACAGCTGGTTTGAATCGGTAACTGATCACTGAGATACGATCCATTCGGTTTAAAAAACTCCTCCCCCTACACTTACCCTCGCAACTTATTGAAATATGGCTCTGCAGTCAGAATTCTGAATTATCACACTGCCTAAAACACAGCCACATCGCTCATAATTCTAACTGCGCGCCCCAGTCTCTAAGTCAGTGAGCATTCGCAGTGGCCAGTAAATGATGATGTCCATCTCGACATAAGACAAGCTCAAAAATGAACCTGGGCTGGGGTCTCAGCAAACCGGCTGTATCCTTTAATCAACCTGGTCATAAAGGACACCTGTATCGTAATTCACTGCAAGTCAGTTTGAAAGTGTCTCAATAGAAATCACCAAATTGTTTGTGTTCATACCAAATTTGATTGCATTAAACATGATAGTCATGGTTACAATGAACAAACGCAATGGAAAGTGAACAGTTTTGAGTCATGGCGTCATATGCAGGTGAGTTTCCAGGCAGGTCGGCAGGGCCATACAAGGGGGGCCTTTCATGCTGCTCAACAGACCTGTGGCTGGAACAACGGCAAACCCCACAATGCCAGTCCAGCTCTGTCCCTATGGATTAAGGCACAAGCCTGCCAATGTGATGCAATAAGCCATGCTACTGCAACAACAACAATAACAACCCTTTGCAAGGAGGACAGTCCATTCAATTCCTCCTCTGCTACCTTAAAAAGAGCTAGAGGGGAACGCTAATAGACACAGGTTAATCAGTACCAGGTCAGTGTTTGATCAAGGCCGCGCTCAATGGGAATTAAAAAAAAAACACCCTTCAATGTGACTGTTTGCATAGCCCCCCTTTCATCTCGACTCCTCTGAACATTCCCTAGAAGCATCATTTGAGCACCACGTCATTGACATATATAACATTGACAACTATTTACTTACGTCATAAGTAAATAAAGTAAAGTAAATAGTAAATAGTTGATTCATCTTTATATAGTCGATAAAGATTTGGCACAAAGATGCAGCTCCTTTTATGGTTGTGTCTGTCCTGTGTCATGCTTGCCTTGATCAGAAGATACACACGAGTCCCGTTCATATTTACTGCATAACCATTACAGCTTCATGGTAATGCATATGTAGCCAACAGAACAGGAGCAGTAAATCAGGGCAGTAGAAATGCGAGACAGAGAAAGGATAAGGAGAAGTCGAGTTCTAAAGAAAAAAAATCTGACCAAAGGTCATGCATCTGTGAATGGTTAGTTCTGTAGAAACCAAAAAAAACACAAGGTCATCCTTTTAGAGATGATGACTGACTAAATAACAGACTAAACAAATAAATATAAAATAAATCACCCAATAGAAGAATAAAATGTGAGCACATAACGTGTGATAACCTTATGCAATCTACATACAAATGTAGTGGCGTATGAGTGGGTGTGTTATCACCACAGCATGGGTTTTTACTGAGTGAATCTCTGGCATCAACATCTCATTTATTCCACGTGCCTAAAGAATTCCATGTTCCTTTATTCCCTATTCCCCACCACACGGACAATCCCTCCAAAATGGAATGACTGTGTTGCAATGAGGCGTTGATTAGGACCCCCACGTAGCCCCTCCTCTACTGAGAGCAGGGACAGAATGTGGCAGGGAGCTGCTAATGTAGCAGGAACAGGACAAACCCAGAGAAGAAATACCACAGTGAACTGTTTAACTTATCCACACCCTGGACAATTAAAGAATTGAACGCCGTGAAGTAAGTCAGTAAAAAAAGGACAGCGCTGGCGACAGTATCGGTGTTGAGAGTATAGTTATTGAAAATAAACACGTGTAGGGAGGCATACATTTGACCCATTGCAGGACAATAAAACTAAAGAGGGGAGGGAGCAGGATGAAGATGATGAGGTGTCGGAGACTGCGAGGCTGAAGTTACCAAATAAAGTGCACTATTGTGGTGTACTGACCTTCCATCTCTCCTGCATGTCCCTTTCGACCCCACCGCCAAATGGCAGCACGACACTGAGCCAATGACCAGAAAGAGCTTGGTGAAATCAACTACCCAATACTGCCATATAAAATTTGAGCCACTTGGATATTTGTGGGTTTTAATACCATTTGTGCGAATTTCACCTTGCCATTACCTTGCCTATTTGCTACGCACAAAAAAACTAAATTTGGCATCAACATCAACAACCAAAACCGGTTATCACAACATCCACAGCTTGTAAACAACATCAACACACTACATCAATAGATTATAGAGCACCTCGCCCAGTGATCCATCAATTGAATGGAAACATGCCAGGCAAAGATTGAGCAACAACTGGTCATTGCCAACTACTACTGTCCAACACAATGAGAACGGGAAAGATCCCTGTTTGTAACATTACTGAGGCAAACCGGGTACTTCTACAAGTAGGGCAGGGTCCATAGATCCTTTTTTACGAGGAGTGGGGGCGGGGGGGTCATTCCCTACAGAGTGCCTGGTGTTTCTGAACAGTATGTACTAACATCGTTAATGAAGAAGCCCACAAACACTGAATAAGACCCAAGACCCACAGGATGAAGGAATAGTTATGTGTGCTATCAAGCCTATTAAAAATAAAATTCGTTGGAATTTATATTGCATTATTTAGGTCTTATCAACCAGTTATTTTGTTGAAGATGTTTATTAATTGATTGATTTGTGTATACTTAGGTATGGTGAGTGGGAATCTTGACAAACAAGGTTGCTCAATACAAGGGTGTGCAAACATGCTTCAGGGACGTCGTTTGACTGGAAGGCTTTAGAGGCCATGTTTTCCTCAACCGAAAAGGAACAGGTTTAGCAGAAAGCTCTCCTGGTGTTGTCTTACTGGACCTGTGCCGGTGCTGCCTACATCCCCACATCTAAAGACTGACCCTGGGCTATGACCAACATGACCAGCAACAATACACTTCCAAACATTTCAATGCATCACAATAAATTCTTGCTGTAAACCGAGAAGTCATAGTTAAACAGCAATAGTTATGCTATTTACATACATTTGGATAACATAATGGCAGGTCATCACTTAAACTATAACACAAAAAGATATCACAAAGGGTTTTTAAATGCCCACCCCTGGCCTAGGCTGCGAGAGGGTGATGAATTGTAGCATTAGCCTGGTCGACATCAACCAAAATTCTGCTCTTGTACATCCTATTAGCCATGCATGCCGGTTAACAGTGCCCGGAGTGAGAAGAACACAATAAATCCAATCCAATAGACATTTGTTTATTAAGAATTTGACAAAGCAATCCAAAACGTGTAACAGAGACAGATATCCCTCTATCGGAAGTCTCTCCCCCTCTCTTCGCCGCTAAACCCATACGAGTCAAAGTCCCAGCATCTCTTGACAATAACGCACATTTGGAGCACCCAGTGGCAGGCGTCCCGTCGTGAGATGGTAACGAGGTTATCTCCGGCCCGAGTGCATAAATATAGGTTTTTTAAATTCAACACTTGAGTAAGAGAAGTAGCAGCAGGTCACCAACGCGAGGAGTGTACAATCACCACAGAAGATGGCAGAGGGTGCCTCCTGCCACGAGACTCTTGTCAGTCACCTCTGGGCCACCTGATAAGATGTATTGGGTGAACGGATCAGTGCCCTATGGCAGGCGAGTCTTTACAGATACAACAGGATTTCTCTACTTCTCTACGGTGACGCAGACACCAGCAGCACGGGGGGGGATGTCCGTAGCGCAGGGCGGTGTTGTTGATTTTGGGACTAGAGGAGTGCACCTATCCTGCTACACGGTGCTCCTTTCGACTACAGTAAACCTCTATGCACACTGCTGCATGCAGATCAGCACGCAAGAGCCTGAAACTGAAGAAAAAACACAAGCAACACTTTGCCTCAGCAAGAACTGAGGCAAAGTCAGCGAAGTAGAGAATGCAGCTTTAGATTTCAAAATTGGCATCTTCTGATACTTGGCCAAATGCAATTACTTGAATAAAACAGGAAGGCTGAACATGCCAGCTCAAAGCGGTAACTTGGGTAATGCAAAAACACATCTGTAATTGCCAGGTGAGTTGTATCCGTTGAGGCAGACGCAGTCCCTTCCCAACAGTCGCTTATGATAGAGGCCCCTGTTCATG
>OMKX01078147.1:0-18616 GCA_900302425.1 Brosme brosme
GTGTGTTTGGAATGTGGGTGTCGCGCCATGTGCTTGTTGGTGCTCCCAGTCTTGCTCTATGTGTTCTGTTTCTACGTCCATCTGACTGTCCTTCGGCACAGTGGACCACATGACCAGCTGATGAGCAGTGCGTTCCAGGCTAGTCTGGAGGTAATGAACACACATAGAGGCATATTCAACTACATAGCTCATGTGTCTTCAATGTTATGAATTTGGTTGTTTATGTCAATTGAAACAATCTTTATTTATCATTTGTAGCACAGTTACAGATGTTGACCTTTTGCAAAATTTGAATGTCTTTTTTTTTTGTGTGTGTAGGGTGGCCTGTCGAGAATTACTCGGGGCCAGCCATTAGAAGTGGCCTATGGCAGTCAGGTGACCTTACGAAGCTCCGCCTCTCAGACCATCCCTTGCTGGCTACACTCCCATAAGGCTAACTATCCAATCAGGTACAGCCACAACACTCATGCTTCTCCAATTATTCAATCAGATCAGTTTGTATTTGATGTTTTTCTAAGTGTGTGTGTGTGTGTATGTGATGTGATGTGATTGTGTGTGTAGGTATGAGGATGGGAGAGGCAGCTCCCACCAGCAGCAGGTGACCTGTTATCCCTTTAAAGATGTCAATAACTGGTGGATTATCAAGGACCCTGGCAGGTAGGTTACCATGACAGCAGACAGGTAAATGAAGTAAGATGGGTATGCTATGGAGACATGATTAGGTTGTTATGGGGTCAGAAGTGTTACTATCAAAGCAGACACATGGGTTACCGTAGGAACCGTCAATTAGGTTATAATCGTACCTTTGGTTAGATTACCGTGGTGGTTACTATTGGGACAGATGGATGTTTGTATTTCTTAAGTACATCATAAGTACATAACTAAACATGTTAATAGAATTATTGAAAATACAAAAGTATAATAAAATGCAGTCTTACAAGAACAAAAAATTAAATATAACAAATAACTCAAATTACAATAAGCAATACAAACCCGTTCTCCATTGAAATAGCTGAATTAAACAGAATATACAAGGGAATGTAATTCCGAGGAGACATGTAGCACAATCCTAGCATTCAGAGCAAATACACTGAAGGCAGATCTGGAAAACATCTGAGGGTTTATAGAGCAGGACTTCCTCACTTTTCCATGCCTGTGGTACTTCTGGCCCAGGACCCAGCAAATACTTTTAACACTGTCATTACAATGTCAAACAAGTGAGATAATTTACATTTTATTGGTTTATTGTTCATACTAATTATCAAAAAAGACTGTTTATTTAGGAAAATATTTATGTTCTCCCACGACTTAATTATGGGTCCTGACCAATAGTGTAAAAACTATTGTTCTTGAGTAATGTCGTCTTGGGAAGGAATGCACAAATGTTTTTACAGGTTGAGTTTTTTAACAAATATAGAGGGGCAATATGGAAACCAGTGCTTTATAAATAAATAAATAAATAAATAAATAAATGTCCTTCTTGGAGCCAGGGAAGACCAACCTCAAGTCAGGTCCTGACAACATCAGGGTTACTATGGCATTAGTCTGGTTACACTATGTTGATGTGAGAACATCTGATCTCTGTCAGACAGGAGCTGGTGGTGAACACGCCCCCTCGACCCGTTCGCCACGGCGATGTCATCCAGCTCCTCCACGGCATGACGTCTCGTTTCCTCAACAGGTAACCATAGCAACCATCCTTCTTCTCTCTAATTCAAACATTTTATTAACCCACCTAATGTGGTTGTGTGTGTGTGTGTGTGTGTGTGTGCGCTTGTGTTTGTGCGTTCAGTCACGATGTGGCTGCTCCAATGAGTCCTCATGCCCAGGAAGTGTCGGGATACATTGACTTCAATGTTTCCATGGTGATACAGAACCTGTGGAGGGTGGTGAGTGTGACCTTTGACCTTTTGTATATCCACTTTGTTTTTGATGATGATGATGACGGATGTGTGTCCATGTTTGTATGTTTAGGACATCTCCAACAGGGAGGCGGAGTCTGAGGTGTGGAAGACTATTGTGTCTGATGTGCGATTGGTTCATGTCAATACCTCAGCGGTTCTCAAGGTACCTCCCTTTCCCACCTGGACGTTACCATGGTTTCATAACACACCTCCCACGCCAGCCATATAATTACATACATGCGTTCCATGAATAATCATTCTCTGCCATAACCCAGGTGTTTAGAATTCTATACCCATTTTATTTACACATTTTGAAAGTAAAAAAGCACTTATACAATATGCATACAAATTCAATGTAGAATCGATAAAATAACAAAATAATGATGTATGGTGAGCAACCACCACCCTAGACCCAACGACCATTTCAGTGGATCCTTAGGACTCGATAGCACGCTCCCAAAACACGCCGGAATTGCTTTTGTTCCACAAAAGGATCAGCAATTCTGGTGTGCTCAGAGTTTTCAGAGGGCTCTGTTGTCAGGCAGCGACCCAGCACCTCCAACCCACGTAGGGTCTCGATTGACCCATCATTTATGCACCGCCGCTCCCCCCCTACAGCTGAGTGGAGGCACTCTCCCTGAGTGGGGGTTTGGACAGCTGGAGGTGGTGGCCGACCGTGTCTCCAGAGCCCACCACAGCAGCCTGGTGTGGAACGTAGAGGAGCACCGCTATGGGACCAGTGAGTTGTCCAATAGAAGAACCATTTATGACTGTCTTTATTCCTTTCCTTTTTCCGTACTATTGAGCCTTGCATCAGTGTGTAACTCACGTGTAACTCCACACTAATCATTGTTGTGTGTCCCAATATGGCCTTTGTTGTTTGACTTTAATTTTTGGGTTATTGGTGCTAACTTACCAGATACTTCAACTATATTAACCAGATGTAACTATGCAACCTCAGGCAAAAAAAGAGAGCCTTACCTTCCTTTGTGTTCTGGAACTACGGGACATAACAACCTCAATTCAATACGATTGTAATCTAAAGCCTAAAACACACATAATCCTACTGAAGTTGTAATGCAATGGGTCCACTACAGACCCATAGTTTAAGAATTGCTGCTCTAGATGAAGGTTTTAAATAATTAATTCTGGTTTGTTTGTGTCTGTGCGTGTGCTTTTAATGTGCTTGTGCTCGTGTAGGTCACGAGCAAAAGGAGAGAGAGGTAGAGCTTCATTCACCGACTCACATCGATGTCCATCCAAACATCTCCTTCTACTCTAAGTTTATAGAGCTCCAGGTACTACTGCCAATCGTACAACTACTACTACTGCTAAAAGAAATACAGATACCACCAACATCAATATTACTGCTACTGCTTACAGCACTTCTAGTACAGTTAGTATTACTGTTACTGCTGTAACATACAATTACTGTTGTTCAAAGTGCTACTTGTACTATTACTTGTACTACTACAACTGCACTTCAACTGAAAGTACTTACGTCTGCTGTTACAATGCTGATGTTTGTTGTTAACCTGGGCAGCAGAATGATGATGTTTGTTGTTGCCGTGGCAGCGAAAGATGCTCACGGTGAAACAGGAGGAGTCGGAACACAAATATAGCTCCTGCCCGTTGGAATGGATCTCCATGACAACCAATATAGTCTACTGGCTCCACCACTCTACCAATGTAAGATTCATATAAACACGTGTATATACACAAAAATGACCCATTTATTCACATAGCCACCTACACAATACACATAGCATTATTACAAGGGACATCCTGGAAAAATGGGAACAATTCATTGCAAGGCTATTGATGCTGACATGATCCACTGTGATTGGTTGTCCCCCCAGGCCCAGATTCATCTGATTGGCAATCTAGTGTCTTGGGGCATGGCTAATTTAAGTCTTGCAGCCTATCAGCTTCTAGCTCTCTGGTACCTGCTGAGGAGGAGGAGGGCCATCAAAGATATACCCGAGGGTACACACGCACACGCACACACGCACATACAATAATATATATATACATTATACACACACAAACCATGAACACATAGTGCACACCCTCACTATTATATATATTTTTTTGCGTTTTTGCGGTGCGTGTCTAGACGTGCATGTTTTTTATGAATGTAGTGCTGAATGTTTGTGTGTGTTGCAGCTGCCTGGTGCCAGTTCCAGCGAGTGGGGGTGGTGTGTGTGGGTGGGTGGCTGATCAACTTCCTGCCTTTCTTCCTGATGGAGAACACCCTCTTCCTGTATCACTACCTGCCAGCATACACTTTCCTGTTACAGCTGCTCCCTGCGGTCCTTGAACACACACACACTCATCTGCTCAGGTACACACACTCACACACACAGACTCTCTCTCTCTCCCACCTGCTCAAGTACACACACACAGATACAACCACACACCATGAACACCTGTTATTTTTGGTTTCTCTCTCCCAGTGGGACGTCTCAGCACCGTGCAGGATGTGTGTCTGCATTAGCAGGACTCTGCTCTGTCTACCTATGCTACAAAAGCTTCTCACCTTTGACCTACGGAAGCCCAGAACTGTCAGCCAATCAACTGCAAGCACTCCGCTGGCAGCCTACCTGGGATATTCTTTACAGGAGACCGTGAAATCACACACAGTGCTTTTACTTTAACAGTATTTTAAGAATAAAACTTTTTAGTGACTTTGGTCTGCTTCTGTATTCTTTGACTAACAGGAGGTATGTGTCTCAAATACTGAATATAATTGTTAATAGAAAGTCACCACCTAATACTTAGAAATTGCATGCTGTGAATATGACATTTCTGAAAACCACCTAATGTCTGCTTACGTAGTTGTTTTACATGTCCAGATCCGATTTTGGAACTGAACGGTAGAGGCTGAGACCAGAGATGCCGAGACCAATGCAATGTCAAGACCTGATGGATAAAAGTGATTATTTGCGACATCTGTTGAGAGAAAAGATAACTGCAGCCTGGAGAAACAGGCTCGGCCGACACAACAATACTGCGTGGTACTGTTGTACTTGCAGACCTGCCGGGCTCGCCTTACTATTATGCCCACTGTTGTCAATGTCATCTGCGCTGTCCTACTAAAATATATATAATTTGTTCAATACTATTTTTAGTATTCGCGCACGTTAAATTTTAAATTTAAACAGATTAATAATGGATGTTTTTCTAAAGCTTATTTGATTTGCAGTAAAGTCGATTTATTCATGCCATTTGTTTATATAGTGTAATATTTTGGTTATTCTGGAAACGACCAGTAATATTGCAGGAAAGGGACGCATCGAACAGCATTGCATTGTGGGTTCTGTTTATTCTTTAAAATAGCTCAACTGTGATTTTGCACTGACTTTCAGTCAATAATGGTTATTTCTCAAATGTTCTACCTGTTTTTAACTAAATTTGATTGGTTTACTTTCTCCGCTTATTGTTTTAATAAAAAGCTAATTTAACCCAGGAAGATGTTTCGCGCGGTGCATTATGGGTTATATGTTAACGATCCAGAAACGTTGCTGCATCAGGATTGGAGCGAGGCTGCACATGGACACAAATACTACAAAGTTATAAATTAAACTTTGTCAGTCTAACAGAAAGACCTTTTCCTCTGTGCTTCTTCTGTCACAGGTCGGTAGTGTCTTGTTAGGCATTTTAGTTTTTCTGCTAGCAAACTGATCGGAGCTTCTGTTGTGTTATCATCAGACTCCTCTACAGGACAGGTCTCGCGCCACACTATCAATCCATTCAAGTCCACGCGTAAAAGATAATTCAACAAAAATGTGTATGCTGGGAACTTAGAAGTGGTTGAGGTGGATAACGTTTTTGGTAGGGAACGCCCAGCAATGTGCTGTCCTGTTAAAGGAGTTGTCTATATATTGGTTATGGTAAAACGCGTGAGAGAAATTATGACACATTAGTATAGTAATAATACTTGTGTGTTTGTGTTGGACAGACAGAAAGACACACATACAGACATGTCTCGTAGTGTTACAGAGGAGAGAGACAGGATACAGAGACAGATTGAGGAGCTGGAACAGAACCTGGGCGCAGCTCCTGCCGACTTGGACCTGCTTTCTAGTGACACATCCTCAGGTAATTTAAATCTTTCAAGAGCAAGAATGTTTTTTTTACTTTGAAAAAATCCAAGGTAATGTTTAGTGATGTACGGTGAGTGTACCCCTGCATCAACCTTAAACCTGTGCCGCTCAGGAACCCTATGACAATATCTGTGTGTCCGTGGTGGGACCAAACTCTACCTGCTACTTTTATTTGCCCATTCGTTGTCTGTCTCGCTATGTATTTGCCGATTTCACTGTCATTATTACAATCAAGATACGCTTTCTGTGACTGGTCAGATGATGAATCAGATGACGAGATACAACTGGCGGAGCCAAGCCATCAGGTAAGACATACACAGATCTGCACGTACACACATGTTAGAAAATGTGCTATATCTGTGTGGCATACATATTTACTGGGTAACAAATTGTTGATCATTTGTTTTTCAATTGTACAATATTTTGGGTTACTATCAAAAAGAAAATGCCCTAATCAGCATACACCTTTTCATTCATTGTTGAATAATGTGTTTGACATCTTATAAATGTATAAGTATTTTCTTTATTAACATATTTATTGAATTCCTGCACACTGAGATGTGAGACTTTGTCTAGATTGAATAACAAAATAAAAATGTAACTGTGTGTTTGTGTGTGGATGTGTGCGTGAATGCTTTGTGTGTGTGTGTGTGTAGGTGTCTTCCGGTTTGTTGGCCGAGAGAGACCAGATCCAACAGGAGATTGAAGAGCTGCAGACAGCCCTGCAATCCCAGAATGCCATCTGTCTGCCCAACGATGACAGCAACGACAGCGGAGAGGTCTTCTGATTGGTGCATAATATTTATCAAGCAGCCTATTCTGTCCATTTAACGAAGTCTAAATGATGCATGTGTGTGTGTGTGTGTGTGTGTGTGTCCGTCCTCCTGCCTCAGAGCGAGGGGGAGCTGGACATCCCAGAGACAGAAGAGGGGTGCCTCCAGGTGAACCTGGTCTACCAGCAGGTTCTGATCGACTCACTCAACCAACTGGAGCACCTGCTCAACCAGAACAAACGCGCACAGGTTCCCTTTGTGCTCTCTTCAACCTACCATGCAATGTTTTTCATTTCTCTAAATCTTACGTCTAATGTATGTCTTTGTTTATATGCCAAGTGAGGCAAAAGGTAATTTTCCATCTACTGGGGACGATAAAGTTGTGGTGTATTGTCACGTGTCCAGCTGATGACAGATGAGAAATCTATGAATTAAAGTGGAGGAGAGAAGCTTGAAACAACCTATTTAACCCGAGTTGAATTGTGACACAATTAGTACTATTCACTATAGGACTAAAGTTGTATTACTTGGTTTTAATACTGATATCTGATACGGATATTATAACACCATGTATAGCCTACTAGTTCTACTCAATGTCGATGGATGATGGGGTAAACATAAATTCCCTCCCTTTTTTAGAAAGAGCTGCTGTTTCAGATGGCTGGACCAACCAGAGACATCAGGGACACCAACCGCACACCTACCTCCTACCAACAGCCAGCCAAAATGTACCTGGGTCGCTTCCATAAGCCCTACTTCAAGGACAAACTCACTGGACTGGTGAGTTGTTCGACAAACAAACAGAGACACACAGTCGCGACAGCTGCTTGGGTTCATAAAGTGTGGTAGAAACAATGGTAAGTTCGAAGACAAACCAATGAGCTGTTGTGTTTTTTTCTGTTGCTAGGGTCCTCCAGCCAATCCGGAGACCAGGGACAGGTCCAACAGGATGACCGCCACTCTTGATGACAAACGCCTACAAATTAAAAGATGTGAGAAGAGCGTATTGCCTGCCTGTCCGCATGTCTGATGTGTTGTTAACACAAAAAGCCTTGTCTTGTTTGCATCACAAACCTTCCAAAATGTGATTGAATTGATCAAATGTAGTCTAATAAAAATGTCAGAGCTGAGCTGACTTCTTCTTCCTGTATGCTTTCTGTACAGGGGAAGGCTGGCAGAAGACACTGCTGATAAACGCTGTGTCCAAGGATAGCCTCAAGAGACAGATCCAGCCCAAGCTGTCCAAGTACACAAACTATTAATACTTAACAATACGGACCAATTGTGCTGCTACCCTACAGCTTCTAAAATCTGTCCACCGGCCAATCTCCCTGTTCACTCACTTGTCTGTCTTTCAGTTCTTTACCTGGCTGTCTCTTTACCTTTTGTACTCTTTGACCAGAGTGGACTATCTGAGTCAGAAAATGTATTCAGCACGTGAAGAAGAGAAAGAGGCGCTCAGGGAGCAGATAGGGCAGCTGGAGAAAGACATTCAGCACCTCAGGTACCTCTCCTCCTGTTAGACCGTGTGTTGACAGTGTATCAATGGTGTTTTTCTGTCAGTTCGCCTTCTCTTACACATCATATCGCTGCTCTCTCTTTCCCCGATTGGTCAGAACCCAGAAGGAGGAGGACCTTGTCGGTGATCGTTATGATGAGCATGACTGGCAAAAGATCTCCAACATCGACGTAGGCTCTTGCACACTCTATGCATTATTCTGAAGCCCCTGACATGTGCTACTTTTACATTACAGGCCTAATGCTCAATGTAGATTCTTCCACTCTGCTCTGATCTTTTGCCCTGACCGTTGGAATTGCGGTTTCATGGCATCAGATCAGATATGCATCAGATCTAGGACCACATATTAACTTGGCCATGCAATGTGATGTGTGATATTAGGAAAATACATCTACCTGTGTTACATGTAGATTCAAATAATTTGGGATCTTGGGCCTGTAGTGTTACCATGCCCATAGTTTAAATTTACATTTTACATTTTAGGGCATTTAGCAGACGCTTTTATCCAAAGCGACTTACAATGGTTCATATACACATTCACACACCGATTTGTGGAGTCAACCATGCAAGGCGACAGCCAGCACGTCGGGAGCAGGTAGGGTTAGGTGTCTTGCTCAGGGACACCTCGACACTCAGCTAGGAGGAGCCGGGGTTCGAACTAGCAACCTCCCGGTTACGAGGCAACCCGCTCTACCTCCTGAGCTAAGGCGACCAAGTTAAACACAGTTAAAAGTATGCAAGAATAGCGACACTTTCACATGGTCATTACAATAAATGCAGCTTCCAGGACCCTTGCACTCCATCACACAATTGGCCATCAGGAACATGAACATACTTGTGCTTCATTTAACAGATTCTGCTATAAGCCTGAAATAGTAAACACTTTGAACACACTTGTTTCCCTTATACAAATGTCTACAGCCATTTTATGTGAATCATGTAATGTAACAGTTTCTTTTGTATTTTTTAGTAATTAAAATGAACTATCTTACAATTTTTTCAGCTTGCTAAGAGCGAAAAGCATACATTAACATGGGGTTCTGGTGTTTTTGGCCTATCGTAACAACCTCAGTGGTTGTGCTTTGTCTGCTATTGTTATTACAATAAGCTGGTCAGGGAAGTTCCCTAAGAACTTTTAATAGTGGCTCCTCCGCTTGTCTTCTCTGCTCTGCTCTCACCTCAGTTTGAGGGGCTCAGGGAGGCAGACGATCTGCGTCGCTTCTGGCAGAACTTTCTCCACCCGTCGGTTAACAAGTCCAGCTGGACTACAGAGGAGCTCGAGCAACTGGAGGAGCTGAGCAAAGAACATGGAGAGAGAGACTGGGAGAGCATCGCTGAAGAGCTTGGGGTGAGGATGTGTGTGTGCGTATGGAGAATTTGATGACAAGTCTCCATGCGTCCCTCCCCCTCTGTGCATCTGTCTCTATACCGTTTGTCTCTTTTTGTAAAGTAATCATTCTAATATCATTCATCGCATGTGCAAACCTACCTGCCAATAAAGCGGTCTCTGATCAATTTGTCTGTGTGTAGACGGGCAGGACGGCCTTCATGTGTTTCCAGACCTACCAGAGGTACGTGTCAAAGACCCTGAAGAAGAGCATCTGGTCTGCCGACGAAGACGTGGTGCTCAGGGAGCTGGTGGATAAGATGAGGATCGGAAACTTCATACCGTACACGCAAAGTGACTCCCCAGCTCCATTTCTACTCCTCACTATAGACAGATATTCTGTATATATGTTTGTGTGATTTTATTGTGTTGCATTTGTATCTCATCATTAAGTACTATCTTATCTTACAAAATATTGTGACATCATAACTACAAGCTATACCCTTTACAGAATAACTTTCATTCAGATTCAGAATACTTAATTGATTCAGAGGGAAATAAGATCTGGCCTGACCCGTCTGTGTCGCTCTCCACTTGTCTGTTTGTCTGTCTGTCTGTCTGTCTGTCTATCTGTCTGTCTCAGTTAGCTATTTCATCGAGGGTCGTGACCCCGGCCAACTTATGTACCGCTGGTCCCAGGTCCTGGACCCTTCGCTCCGAAAAGGCCATTGGTCCAAGGAGGAGGACGAGGTGAGGGTGGTGGGCGGAGTCTCTCAGGAAGAGTTGTCATGACAACCAGTACAGTGGTATGAGGGTAGTTACAGATAAGAGTTGTATTTGTTTAGCAATCCTGTCACACACACAATATTCTTAAACGAAGATACATTGATAGTGTCCATTAGTCATTTGAGGCTCAGTGAGAAGGGTCAACCTAGTAGTAGTGTCTTACTGACCTGTAAATAACGTGTTGGTCTATTAGTTAGACTGCAAGTAATTGATTATATATTTGATAATGAAGGACTCACATAATTTATGATAATTGGAAATTTAAGATCATATTGGACTTCTGATGAGCATTTGCAATTGGGCAATTGTATTTATAACATGTTATAAAGACAGAATGATTCATCAATATAAAAAGAAAATGTTGATTATTAAACCAAACTAGTAGCTAGTTGTAGCCCTATTTTCTATCATATAAACCACACTGCCTCTATCTGTCTGCAGGCCTTGCTGCGGGCTGTAGCTCGTCTTGGAGATAGAAATTGGTCTAAAATAAGGTTAGGAGTCCCAGGTCGTTCTGACAGCGGGTGCAGGGACAGGTAAGATCTGATTGGACAACAGGGCATCTTATAAGATCTGACTGGATAATGGGACATCTTATAAGATCTGATAGGACAATGGGAAATCGTTTGTTTGTGTGTTTGTGTGTGTGTATAGATATACTGACTGTCTGAAGGAAGGAATAAGGAGAGGAGCGTTTGATAGGCAGGAGATCGCTCTGCTGGTCAAGCTTGTCCAGAAACATGGAGTGGGTGAGTAACATACTAAGGCACACATGATAACACAGGTATACACACTCATGTTCCCCTCATGCACGCCACATATTGATTGATTCATTGTTTTGCAGGGCGCTGGTCTCGAATTGCGGCCGAAATCCCAAATCGGCTTGATGCGCAGTGTCTCAGAGAATGGAGGAAGTTTGTTAAACTTGTAAATAGATGCACGCACGCACGCACGCACGCACGTATGGAAGGCCAAAGGGGTCAATGCTACGCCTCATTGTAGACTTGTATTGATTTAAATCAACCTAAAATACGGTGTTTAAGGTTTCATAATGCCCGATTTTACGCTGTTGTAACATTCACATCGAACGCAGTCGTAAAATGCGGAAATATGGATCCATACGCCACTATGGAACCAAATGGAGACAAAACGTGGTGATCTAAGTGAAAATAATGTTAGCCTACAGTGTAATACTGAATTAAACATGGATCGAACAGCCGCATAGTGTAGTGAAGTGAATTTGCAGCGCGACTATAGAAAGAGACTTTGGTTATCGTTGATTGGATGAAGAAAGTTCATACTTACTGGCTGCAAGAATCAAGAGGAGGAGCTAATTTGAGAGTTGAGGAAAAGCTGCGTAAAAGACTGAGTTTTGAACCACTAAAACGGTGCATTAATCGTAATAAGCGTAATAAAATACAACGGCGTAAAATGTGTCATTATGAAAGCTTAAATGCCGTATTTTCCGTCCATTTTAATCAATACACATCTATAGTGAGGCGTAGTTTTGATCCTTTCGGCCTTCCATATGCACACAGACAAGACAGACAGACAGACACAAATCTACGCACACACTCACACTTTCTCCCTCTTACTCATTGTAGCCATATTTTGTCCATTTTAAGAAACACTGTGTCTACGTGTCTGTGACACTCTCTTACCTGTCTCTGTTGACATCTGCCCTACCTGTCCATCTAAATTTCTCCAGGAGGCCATAAAACCCGCGAATAAGCATTCGCCGGCCAGTCAGCGTGCCATTAAACAGGAGGTAGAGGAGGAGGAGGAGCTAGTTGAGAGCTCAGAACAGGAGGAGGAGGAGGAAGAGGATGATGATGAGCAAGTGGTGTACATGGACAGTGACGATGAGAAGATGCAGCATGTTATAGAAGAAGAGAGGACACTGGAGAGAGAGGAGGAGGAGCACGAGCAGAAGAAGGATCTAGAAGAGGGGGAGAAGGAGGAGGAGGAGCCAGAGGTGGCACCAGAGGAGGGACCTCCGGGGAGCATCGAGGGTCCCGACCAGAAGAAGCAGGATGCTCTAGGTACCATTAGCTACCAGGTGGTGGAGAGGCCCTCCTTTGGTCCTGTCCAGCACAGGGAACAACCGGTGCGCTTCACGTTAGTGGACGCCAGCGGAAACCTCCTGGACACGTTGGTCGGTCCGCAGCCCAGGGTTCTGAAGCGTGGAACCCGGCACAGCCCGCTGGCCATGCTGCAGGTGTCTTGCTCGGAGCTCTTCAACTTCCTAAAGAAACGCTCCGCCTTCATGCAGAGCCTTGCCCCCCAGAAGCAGCCAGGCAGCGGAAGGAGGTGCCGGCTCAGCGTGAACGACACGTCCATGGACTATCGCCTGATGGCCGCGGTGACCCCGTGGATCGGGAACCTGCTGGTCCCGGATCCCAGCTGGGACTGTGAGACGGGTGCGTATGCCCTGCGACGGAGGACGCGGGCGGTGCCTCTCGGCAGCACCCCCTTCTTCCGGCTGTTCCTTCAGGTCCTCAAGGTGGACGCCCTGGGATGTAAGGACATTATAGAAAAGGGGCAACGGAAAGCCCAATGCCCCCCCCTGCACCTCCCCTGCCATAAACCTAGGCCCAATACAGTGCAGGGTATGCTCGATCAGAAACACAGAAAGGCTCAGGAACTCAAAGAACTACAGAAATTTCTGCCTCAGCTTGTGCAATTCCCGGCCCCGCAGCCTCTACTGGCACAGGCACAGGCACCAAGTTCTCCACAAATTCAGTGGATGGTCATTCCTCAGGTGACTCCTCAGAGTCCTGGCATGCCTCTTAACTTGTGTCCTCGCAGCAGTCCAGGCGCTCCTTCTAACTTGCATCCCGTCATGCAGCCATCCGTCATACCTCCTCAGATGGCTCCTCTCCGATTTCCTCATCCCACAGTGTTTCTCCCTCGACCCAATCTCCAGCCTTGCCCGTCATTCAGGCAGCGAAGCCCTGGAGCAGTAACGTTACTGCCACACATTTCCCCTGCTAGGTCTCCTGGCAATGCCTTGGTTCGAATTCAGGCTCGGCCCTCGCTTTCCCCCTCCTCAGCAGCACGACCAGCTGGACCAGCAGCTCCATCCAAACCAGGACTAGCTTCATCTGCAGCTCCTAGTCCTACTCGTATAGGAGGAGTAAAGAGAGGGCGGGCAAAGGAGCCTTCCCCAGAGCTGTCAGCCAATCAGATCAGTGCCGGGGAGTCGCAAGAGGTGAAGAGAGTTCGGAGGATGACAGCTAAGGCTAAAGCTCTGGAAGAAGTGGCTCAGGCCAAGGTACCTGCATTCGCAACATTCAACAAATTACGAATACACTTAAACTGAAGTCAAAATGTAATGAAATATTGATAATACTAAAAATGTCATGAAGTAATGGTGATAAACATCATTTAGTGTAATATGCAAGTTACCAACTTTCATATAACACCATATCATTTTTTAGCAAAAAGGGTTTTTGCGCTTTTCCACTGTTGATCTGTACCAATCTGGAACCCATGCTTATGTATTGTGTTGCTATTCCACTGTCACCTGAAGCATACAGTAATGCAGTACCCATATTGTAGTGCCACACTGTAGTACTTGCTGAAAACCTCTCCCAACAAAAAAAGAAATGAGTGGACCTATCATTGCTAGGGGAGAGAGTTCCAGTTCATGATGAAACGGTCTGCAGATTAAAAACTAAATTTTAGCCCACGACGAAAGTCTAGCAATCGATGAGGCGTTTTATCCAAAATAGACTGAATAACACTGTCAAGAGATTAAAATAAATGCACGGAAGGCTCTTCTCAGAGGAGAAGATGTTCTTTACTTTCAACCAGATTCAGCAAGAGTGTCCCTTAGTTATTTAATCTGATGGAATGGAGTTTTATCCAAAAATGTAAGGCCGCGCCCATGTGTGGATATCAATTGCAGCCCAGCAAGGGCCTGACTGATATTCATTGTGAAACGCACACTTGAGTATCTGCTTGGTCTCCCAAGGCTTAAAAAACTTATCTGTAAAGGCAAACATCAAATAAGAAGGTTCTACTTCATTTCTGCCAATCTGTGTTCATGCTCTCATTCATCATTCGTGTCTGGTTGATGTGTGCATTGCATTCTTTATTGGTGGGCTACAGCTACATATTTGTTTTATTTTAAAACAAACGGACACTTCGATCAATTGGTTGTCCTGGACTATCATTGCTGTCCAAAAAAAGCATTGTAGATGTCGCGGATAGGTCATGTTGCTTTGGACAGGAGAATCTACATATTTTCACCATCCTGTGACAAGAAACCATTCCTGCTACCACTAAAATGAAACATATTTAAGTGATTGGGGTATTTTCTTAGGGCGGCACTTTACTTTGTGTTCATACACCAGAACTGCTTATGGATCTGTGCTGCCAAAGACAGAGTTTTTACTATGGAATTTCTTTACATAAAGAAAAAAACAAACAGGGACGGCATTAGGAAATATTTAAAGCCCTATGTTCCGCGAGTTGCACAGATCACTTTTCACAGACCACTCCAACTTCACAGCTAGTTTTACAGTTAGAAATTATACAAGAGGCTGTATCGGTTCAGTATGGTACGGGTCGATCGTTGAAAAACGGCATAAGTACACAGTTTACGTACATACTGTATAACAACCTTTTGTAGGCTCATCACTTGATGTAATTTGACCTCTCTGTTTTTGTACCTAGACTGAAGCCAAATGTAAGACATCACAAAAGTGGACACAGCAGCAAATTGAGCAGGCAGTTTGTCTAGCCTTCCCTGATGGCTTCGCCTTGACTCCTGGCCAGACGATGTTCCTAATGACCCCGAATGGACTTGTTTCAGTGGGTGGAGCGCCACCCCCAGGCCTCAAGATAGCCCTTCCACCAAGGCACCAAGGCCCAACTCCTCCCATGAATGTATTCCTTCAGCCACTAGCTCCACGCCCTCCAATGCTTCCCAACAATACCCTTCACCAGGCTAGCCCCACATACCGCCAGCAGTCAACCAACTCATCTCCCATTGCACAACCTACTGTCTCTATCGCCATCCGACCACCATCTTTCCCTACCATCCAACCATCTTCTCTCTCTACCATCCTACCACCTGCTGTCTCTACCATCCCACCACCTTCTGTCACTACCATCCCACCGCCTTCTGTCACTACCATCCCACCGCCTTCTGTCACTACCATCCCACCGCCTTCTGTCACTACCATCCCCCTACCTTCTGTCACTAACGTCCTACCACCTTCTGTCTCTACCATCCCACCGCCTTCTGTCACTACCATCCCACTGCCTTCTGTCACTACAATCCCACCGCCTTCTGTCACTACCATCCCACCGCCTTCTGTCACTACCATCCCCCTACCTTCTGTCACTAACATCCTACCATCTTCTGTCTCTACCATCCCACCGCCTTCTGTCACTACCATCCCACCGCCTTCTGTCACTACCATCCCACCGCCTTCTGTCACTACCATCCCCCTACCTTCTGTCACTACCATTCCACCAACCTATGTCTCTACCATCCCCCTACCTTCTGTCACTACCATTCCACCAACCTATGTCTCTACCATCCCACTACCTTCTGTCCCTACCACCATCCGACCACCTTATGTCTCTACCATCCCGGCTCCATTGTCCCTCCACCATCAGGGACTTCCTCTTCCGCCACGTCCCCAGTGGAAGCAGGTTCCCCCCAGGCCAGCGTTGCTGTCGGCCCGCCCCCTCCCTGTGTCCGTCCCGTGTAACAGCGCCGTCAGAGTGGCCCGCCCCCTCCCTGTGTCCGTCCCGTATAACAGCACCGTCAGAGCGGCCCGCCCCCTCCCTGTGTCCGTCCCGTATAACAGCGCCGTCAGAGCGCCCGCTCCTCTCAGGAGGGAGGCGTTACAGTTTGACCCAGCTCTGATGTTCTGTGAGCCGGCTGAAGAGGTGAGGCGCTGGCTGAGTGGTGCCGGGGGGGTGCAGGCACGGGGCCTGGGCGTGGCCCTGCCTTACCTGCCGCCGTTTGTCAGCAGCCTGGACACGCTGCACGCTCTGCTTGCCTCAAAGGAGCGCCTCAGCAAGAATGCCTTTCTGCTGCTTCCCACGGAAACTCCAAACCACATCCCCGACCCAGTCCCAGACCACGAATACAGCCGGAGCTCGCGGCCCGTGGATCCAGGTACATCCCAAACACACGCCGGCTCATTGTGTTGTATTCAATGTACCTCGGGGACAGAGGTAGCATTGAGAGCGGACTAAATGTAATTCTGCAGAATCGACAACCACTTCAATTACCCCTTATTACCCGTTACACCTGCCTTGTGCCCCAGGGCTCAAGTCAAGTGAAATGAATTTCAATTGCCCTTAATCACAATGTCATGTTAATGCGATACTGTAGTCACTCTTTTATTTGTTATTTCTGTGATAGGATGTATATATAACTGATCTTCATTTTAGTCTTATTTATACAATTTATTATTTTACGCCAGCAGGTATAACTACTACATAGTGTCTCATAGCGGTCCTTGTTTTTAGATTCTAGACCTGAGGCTACAGAGGAAGACAACGTGGCTGCGGTGCGAAAACTAGTGGCCAAGCACTGTGCTGGAAACCCCGCCTACCAGATGTTGAAGGCACGCTTCCTATCCTGCTTTACGGTGCCCGCCCTCCTGGCCACCATCAAGCCAATCAAAGAGGTGGAGGTCCTGAAGACGGCAAGAAAGGCAACAGAGGTTAGTTTCACGTCTATCGTGTCTTTCATACCTTTCATAGCTTAACCATTCGTACTTTCTTAGTGGGTACATTATCAAAGAAAATCCTTATTTGTCATGAGCTATAGGTGCCTATTGCTAGCCAATTCTAAGAAAGTATATTGAAATGGCCCAGTCGGGAGCAATGTAAGAATTCAACGATCAGAACCGCCCATGGTGTTTGAAACTTTAACTCGCCATAGCACCAAAAAGTTGTCATGTCAAATCAACAAAAACAGGCTAAATGTGTATCGTAAAGTATAGGGCACCACAATGTTTCGTCATCCTCTTTGTATTTTGGTCTTTTGTACTATGGTCTTTTCTGTGTTTTTTTTTTTCTTCCCAGAAAGCCAAACTTCTCCAGGAAGGGGAAGGTGCTCCAGCCACCCACTTCACTGGCATCACCACACACAGACCCTTGGAAACCGAAGACACTATCAAGGACACTATCAAGGACACTAGTCAGGACACTAGTCAGGACCAGGACAGCAGCGATGACTGCAGTACAAACAAGCAAATACCAGACACCCTGACCCCAGGCCAGGCCAGCTGAGAATCTACCAGTAGATGCAAGACCAAATACTAAACAAAATACTGAAGTCTTATTATAACCAAGGTCATATTTAAATAATACCTTTGACTGTACTTTTACCTTAAAACCAACCGGGTCCTTTATAGCATCTTGTTTATTTTTTGTTATGTCTGGCCTATACTAGAAGTGTGAAGTTGTTTGTATAGGCCAGGCTGGTTCCAAAATCCTGGTGGTTCATCTAAAGCAGGGGTTCCCAAAGTGGGGGTCGCGACGCCCAGGGGTGGGTCGCGGAATGATTTCCATGAATCAAATAATAAAATAAATTATAATAAAAAAATAATAATAATAATAAAAATTAAAAAAAATATTACCCTGACTGAGATATTCTTCTGTTCAAATGGAAATGAAAGTAATGTTTCAAAGTTAAGTTTGCACATGACAGCAATACTGTGCACTCATGTTACATGGATATTATTTTGACTGAGGTATTCTGCTTTTTATCAAACAGTAAATTTCTATATGTAAAACCATAACAGGCTGCTCTGTTCTTTTGTGTTGTCGTTAAGCCCGTGTTTGGATAAGCCTAGTGCGTATGGCCTGTGCGCACATTTTATTTTATTTTTTCAGTTACATCCGGGGATAGTGGGGGTCGCCAGTCTCTGGCACCGTTATTTTGGGGGTCGCGGGTTGAAAAGTTTGGGAACCCCTGATCTAAACTACCTTGTTAAGAATTACAGCTGAATGAATGCAATTGTCGGCATGCCTTAATCCATGCAGTGTTGAACTAAAATGTGTGTGTGTGTGTGTGTGTGTGTGTGTGTGTGTGTGTGTGTGTTCCTGGGTGTGTGTATATGTGTGTGTGTGTGTCTGTATGTGTGTCTGTGTGTGTGTGTGTGATGTGTGTGTTGATGTGTGTGTTTGTGTGTATGTGTGCATGTTTGTGTGTATGTGTGTGTGTG
>OMKX01078151.1:0-14650 GCA_900302425.1 Brosme brosme
ATGTTGTATCTTTAAATCAGAGTTGTGCTAGTGAGCATTGGTCCTGTATGAGTATAGAAAAAAGGAAAAGCTGCACAATCAGAAGAGTGACACTTTCAGTCTCCCTTGTCTATTTTTAATTAGCCCAGTTTGGTGTCTATTCTTGAGCCACTCCCTACTAACTGGTGAGAAAAGTAGGCTTCTATACTGGAACAGTGTCCCCTGGCTCCTGGCAGTGTGATGATGACAATGCCACAAAGGCCCCACTGTGTCGCTTGGCTGTGATGCAGCAAAGTAAAAAAAACTCAGCACGCAGCCTTTTGAGTCACGCTCCATGCCTCCTCCACCCATCCTGCTGATGTTCCACTCAATTCTGTTGTTGAACACTTAGAGAAAATACTCAAAAATGGCAGATGGTGAAGGTATTTTATTAAGTTTTGTGCCGTTAACAGTAATGCCTCAAATCGAACAGGCCAGAGAGGTACCTCTGAGCTGTCATAATGGACAGAAAGAAAGTAAAAATACAATTGTTAAACTGTGAACTTTAATGAGTACCTTTAATGGTTGTTAAGTCTCTTTTTGCTCTCTCATTACACAGGTGAGTCATTGCCATTTGTAGCACCATCTGTTGGTGGGAAATGACCGCATTATAGCTTCACTGTAATCGGTCAGTGTGGGGGTCTTCCATACCACACTTGAAATTCCATTCAATTTCAAAAGGGAATGCTTAAGCTGCCAGGTAAATAATTGGTTTCAACAGTTACTGGTGAGCAAGCATTCAGTACCAACTCAGAGATAAATAATTAGCCCTAATGTACACTGACCAAGGTCAAAGGAGAGTTGACTAGGGAGTTGTTTTACAATTGTCTCTCAAAGGCCAGATGCACGAGGTCGAAGTGTCAGTGCAGAGGTGGGAAAATTAACTCAAAGAAGAAGGCTATACATAGCCCATCCACGACTAGCCATTGTTTCACTTTTTAATTGCTACAGCTGTGCTAATCGTAATTTCTGGGTGCAAAATAATCAATGAAAGCCTGAAGGACTCCTGTGTAGGAGGGTTAAACCATGATTTAACAGAAACATAGCACTTACGTTTAGGCTATATCTGTAGATATCATTTACCCTCCATGTTCAGTGATGTATGTCTCTGAAGCTTAACCTTTAAATATCAATCTACAATCAGCTCATTTGAATTCATAAAATAAATACTGTGGAGAAATGCTCATCACATTTTTACAAGTGCAAATTCCAGTGGCTAAATGAATGCAAGGTCCTGTGCCATCGCAGATGGTCCAGTTACATTGTAAGCAGATTTTTGGCCAGCAGGTTGTCCTTGCCCTTATCCACCTCCTTACAATTACCTCACTAGTGTCAGCCTTGGAACAAACCCTACTTGTTATTAGTGGGCCTATGGCCTAGAACCTTTTATTTATTATCCTGGTGAACTCAAGGGTTGAAGGCTGCTGTTCACATTGCATACAGCCCCACTATGTAAACATGGGGAAGCGGGATGAAAGGCAGTGGGGCCGCTGCATGCCTGCGGACGTACGGGGCGTGCTGCATGGTTTATGCCTGAAATAAGGGCCATAATCTTCCAGCTAATCTGGGGCTTTTAAAAGGCATTCCTCTCGCATGGCGGGCGGTGCCGTTCAGGGTGTCTGTCATGCAGCCAGTGCAGTTTCAGCTCTGAAATTACAGGCATTTAACCTAGTGTTTATGTACCTCTTTCCCTCAACTTTGATGTATTAGCAATGCATTGCATCTATGTTTTATATTCCATTACGTTATGATGTAATATCTCAGACCTACAATAATATAATCTTCTTATTTTTCTACCTGGCTCTTTAGGTAATCTTGGGAGTGGACTAGTAAAGATTATCTTTAGTGGAGAGATAATCGTTACACCACACAAGTAATTTAATTTGAACAATTGATGCCCCCTAGTGTTTGTGCCATAATAAACAATTTATCTGAATGTATGTTATTAAAATAAAGTTTTTAAAATAATTTATGATCATGAACTAATTATATGTTGTTGTGAAATCCTTGTTATTACTTGAAAAGAAAAAACAGAAATGGCCAGGTATAAAACACAGAATGGCACTAACAAAAGAGGCCTCCATAAACAACAAACAAACATGTCAGAGTATTCTTCACAGAGCCAGGTTGAATTAAATCCCAGACAGAAATCAGAGGATGATTCAAAAGGATCAGAAGGAAAGAACGAGCTCGGGTAAAAATCGAAACAAAAGGTAAGACACATCCAAACACTCACAGCAACCTTGCATAATGTCAACACCTTATCTAAGCTGTCTGATGACTAATACTAATAATAGTCTTTAATCCCTCCAACCTTACAGGACTAATTGGACATTACACTGTCTTGGCATAAGATTAAGACGATGGCTGAACAAGAAAGAGACAAGCAACAGGCATTTTGCGGAGGACACCCCTCAATTGAACTGTAGAGAGGGTCTACAGGTCATAATGGCAGATAAAATACAGCTAGTGTACTAGTGCCAACAGCATCACTCAAGATTCAAGTAAACAGCAAAATGAATATAATAAAAAACACTTTAATACTTTAACAGTTTTTAAAAGAATACACGCTAATGGTTTTTCTTAGGTTTTATTGTTATTAATACAGTAAGTATAAAACAATATTGGTGTCATACAATTAACAAGGTAGAAAGGTTTATTTAATTCTAGGGAGGATATCTGTTGTTCTTGACAATCCATTTGTTTTTAACCAAAAACACAGAAAGACACCAAAACTTAGTGAATTAACAATTACCAGATGATCTAAGGCCACAAAATAAATGCACACACTTCTTCAAAACAGAAGGACGAATTATTAACAAAGTATTGTTCTGCCTCACTCAGGCAAGGCAAATGTACATGTTTATAAACATAAATTCAGATATTGCGTTTTATATGCAGTATTCGGATGTCTGGGCTACTAAATTCTGGGTCTTGCTTTTCCAGAGGAACCGCCTCCCAGTTGAAGTCTCTCCGCAGCAACTTTAATAATAATAATCAATATTATTATAACAATAATCCAGTAAATCACTTAAAGAAGACTGATAGTTACAAGGATACAAGCAATTCAAAAAATACAAAATAATGATTTGTTCACTGAAAGAGAAAATAAGGGAAAGATAACTATATACGTTATATTCTTACCTCGAAAAACTGTGCTTCGATTTTTGGGTTAATACCAACAGTTCTGTGCTCATAGCAGCAAATAATGCAGGTTGTGGGTCCAGCAAGTTTCTTCAAGCTTTCCACCAGTGGCACAACAGACTAAAACAAATAAACTGAATGAGACATTGTTGCAAACTAATATTAATACAGTCGCTAATCTGCAATCTATGATTTTCTGTCACAATGTTTACATACACAAGTTTGCATTATTTTAGAGGAATACTTTGATTCTAAAAATGATGACATTCCCTGTTCATAATAAATACGACATATTACCTGTTCATAATAGATACAATCCGCCATCAACACATAGTCTGGAGGTGGGAGGAAGTCAGAAACATCTTCACCCCTTTAAAACGGATGAAAAATTACACTCAACATGTTGGAAAGCTCATAGGAATGCAATTAGGACGGCTAGGTGCATGCATCCAAAACGGGCACAGGTGTAAAACAGAAAATAAGTACAAACCATTTTAGTACCTTCGCAGTGATAGATCCACAGCTAATAACACCCTTGTTTTCTTCGATATTTACTTGCAGGAGTTTCTGCAAATCCTCCAAGTCTGTCACGGTGACGTGAGCTCTGTTACGATAAATACAATTAATTATTTAAGACATTCAAACAAAATCGTTACCGATACAGCACTTATTATGAGAAGATGAGACAAAATGTATCTCAATACTAAGTTACCCTAATGATGCAGCCATCAGCCCAACAACTCCAGTGCCTGCTCCTAACTCCAGTACATGTGTGTTAGCCCATCTATTCCCTCCTGAAGCCGGGTCATTAAAACTTCTCGTTTCTAGGTATTTTGCCAGCACGATTGCTGCATCCCAAACTACACAACCAACATCTCCCTGGTGGCATTGTTTTAATTTCAAAATACAACCATCATTTTTCTCGATTTCTCTCACAAAATAGCTACTTTCTGTTTCTGCCGCCATGCTTATGCGTCACGCTAATAATCTTCCTACCCTCATTCCGTCCCCGTCTGAAAGTTCCTCTTCGGCCAGTTCCTCCTCAGCTGACAGCCAAGCCCTTCACTTTGAAGTCTATTTTATATATCTATAAAATTGTGTTCAAATATGTTCATATCACGATTAATTCTGAAAATGATAAATTTTGACTGAATTGTTAGATTAGAAACGAGGGATCTATGCAGTCTACTTGATGGTTTAAAAGCGTTTTAAGCTTTTATGTTAAAGCCTTTTTCTATAAAAGTTGGGTAAAAAGCGAAATGGGACTTTATTGTTACATTATATTTAAAAATCCTATATTATTGCATTGATTCGACTACTCACGAGACGAGACCAGCACGTTGTACATAAGTGCGCGCGCTTCTCGTGACAAGTCTTTGTGTCGGTTTTCTTAGTTTTTGCTAACGGCAGTATATCTTCCTTATAAAAAACATCTAGTTATCTATCAAGAATTGAATATGTTTCAAAGCAGCACAGAGGAGGTGACAACGGGCAGAGGTACACCACAATCAGGACAAAGTTCTAGTGTGTCTCCTTTGGGTAAAGGTAGACAAGATGTACCGATATCCATGGACCCCGGTTCATCATCCTCGGGTTCATCTCGTCAAAGTTCGGAGGAGCCGACTACAAGTTCGCGCCTTGCGTCATCACTTACTTCAGGTATGTAATGGCGACTGCCATGATAATAAATAGGCCTACATTAACTGTAGACGATTCCAGATTGAGAAAAAAAATATTTTTTCATGCCTCTGAACAAATAACCCATAGAGGCAATACTTAAAGGCTTAATGCTAATGTTCAGATATTTCAGACTGTATTTAAATTCTGACATGACCTCCCCTCTCCTTGTTTTGATAAAGGTCCCTCTCACCATCTTTTTAGATTAGGTCAGGCAAGTAACTTCATCCCTCAGTCCACCACTGGCAGCTCTTTCAGGGGAACCCCAAGATTCAGAAGGACCCCAGGTTCTGGCGCCACAGGGGCCCATTCTGCACGAACACCCCTTACTGAGCATACCGGTACGGTATAGCACTTAATCCTGGTCTATGCAGGCGACAGACACAGTTCTCAGGTCAACTTTCTCATTCTAACCTTTCCAATGGTGTAGGAACGACCAGCTCCTCTGCTGCGTCCACCACCTGTGCTTCTGTGATCGTTGCTGTGGTGGAGGGGCGGGGTTTGGCCAGGGGAGAGATCGGCATGGCCAGTCTCAACTTGAAATGTCCAGAGCTTGTCCTCTCTCAATTTGCAGACACAGGGACCTATGCCAAGGTAATGCAATCACAACTTATGAATGTTGCCGCAATTGTCAACATTACAATTTTATAGGGGAGGTTGAATCCAGAGAACTAACGCCATTCGTTTGAAGGTGATCACAAGGCTTCACATCCTGGTGCCGTTGGAAATACTAATGCCTGACACAGCCAGCGAGAAGGGTAAAGGGACTAAGCTGTTCAGCCTCATCACAGAGAACTTCCAGGTGCTAATGCCACACATAACTGTCACCAGAAATGACAAACTCCAAACTGTGGCCTTGTTTTACCCATTGGTTATGCCTTCCTGTCAGGGAGTTGCTTTTACCGCGATCCAGAGGAAGTACTTCAACGAGAGGAAAGGACTGGAGTACATTCAACAGCTCTGCGCTCCAGAGTTTGGGACCGTCGTCATGGAAGTGCAAGCTAAGTACGCCGCGTTGTGATGGAGCCGTTAGTATCAACGTCATGAAAGTGGCGGAGTTTGTAAATATGCATGAAACAAAATAGGAAAGTTTATGCACGCTATGGAGCTCATGTACTTTTCCAAAATGCCCTTTTTATCAGGTATTATTGCTTGGCCGCTGCGGCCTCATTGCTGAAATACTTAGAGTTCATCCAGAACTCCATCTATGCTCCCAAGTCTCTCAAAGTCAGCTTTAAAGGGAGTGAGCAGACCGCCATGATTGACTCAGCATCCGCCACTAACTTGGAGCTGGTGGTGAACAACAGGGACCGCAGGTACTGGACAACCATATGAGCGTCTTAACAGATGTAATGTTCTAGTCGAATATGATGGCCCTGCAGCTAGGCCTACCACAGAACAGGTTTACAGGTTTTATTTAAAAATAAAATAATATTGATTCAAATGTTATCTCTGCCTCAAACGTGTATATAGATATAGCTGTGCAAACCTTCCTGCACTAAATTTATTGCCAATGAGTAACAATAACAGTGGACCCCAAATCCAATACAGCAGCACTGTTGAATGCATTTCTCAGCAGTAGTCATACTTGGTGTTTGGTGTATCTGTGTCTGTTTGGTGCATTGCCATAGGAGCGAACATACTCTTTTTGGAGTACTGAACTACACTAAGACCATGGGTGGTGGTCGAAGGCTGCGCTCCAATATCCTGGAGCCTCTTCTTGATGTGGACACCATCAACATCCGCCTGGACGCCATACAAGAGCTGCTGCAGGACGAGGAGCTGTTCTTCGGCCTGAAAAATGGTCAGGATAAAAGTGCTGTTTTTTGTTGCATGACAATGCATATTGTGCAGATATTTTGTACGATGGCTTGGAGTTTGATGTGTTTTTGTGTTTCCTCATAGCAATAAGTCATTTCCTTGATATAGATCAACTGCTCTCCGTTCTTGTCCAGATCCCAAAGCAGGAAACGGTGCGTGATGTGGATAAATTGCTTTTATTTTTTATTTTTGCTACAGTCTTTTAAATTATAATAATTCAAAGATTGGATGACTGTACAATGTTAAGTAGTGCATGGTTGATCAAATAGTAGCATTGGCTTTATTGGGGTAATCATCACTTTATTCAAAATACATTTATTGAATAAGGTTTTACAATCAAATTATTACTTTTTCAGTCAAGACAATGTTAATACAGTGAAAACACTTTATACACAATAATATTAAAATGATAATAAGCAATCAGTTGTTTAAGTGAAGTATATGTTAATTAACATGGATTCTACCGCTGTAATCTAAAATGCACCCTGCTCTGAATTGCTACTATTTTTTCTGTCTGAAGGTACAAGTTGCTGAGGCAAAGATTACACACGTCATCCAGTTGAAACATACGCTGGATCTAGTGCCATCCCTAAGGGTATGTCTTTGTTAGTTTGCAATATTTATGCAAATTAAAATACATAAAAAAACATATGTATAGCTTTGTGGATAATTTTAACATGCTAGCAGATTTTAACTATATGTCCAAGGTATGTTTCTTAGCATAACACATTAAAATGGTTGCACTTCAACAGATGTTGTTAAAGAAGTGTTCCACCGCTCTGCTTAAGGCTTACAGCACCTCGCTAGAGGATAGCAGGTACTGTTGGCCTGTGTCTCACGCTAAATACTCTACATTTGACTATTTACTGCCTGTTGTTTACTGGACTGGAGTCGGACCCTTGAGCTGACTCTGCGTCCTGTACCTTCTCACATGTCAAGGTTTGACACAATCCTGGAACAGATCAAGACGGTAATTAATGGTGACACCACCTACATGAAGGGCAGCCTCAGCATGCGCACTCAAAAGTGCTACGCTGTGCGCCCCAACATCAACGAGTTCCTGGACATTGCCAGACGAGCGTACACCGAGATTGTGGATGACATTGCCGGTATTTTTCCTGGATGGGCCGATAATATCCTCTGTCTTCCAGTGTTGCTTGCATTGTAACACAATGACTAAACAAACCATTGGGTGATCGCCAGGGCTGGTTGACCAGATGGGGGAGCGGTATGGCCTGCCAATGCGCACCAGCTTCAGCACGGCCAGAGGTTTCTTTATTCAGATGAAGCTTGAGGGAGTTGCCTTTCCAGACGGAAAGCCCCCTGCTGAGTTCCTGAAGGTAAACAAGAGACCGGACCTCTCTGTTGGCTATTGGCCTTTTCGTGCTGCCTCAGTATTTCTTACTTTGTGGCTTGATGTGATGCATTATTCTCCCCCCACTCCACCCCAGGTAACCAAGCAGAAGAACAGCTACAGCTTCACTACTGCAGATTTGATGAAGATGAACGATCGCTGTGATGAGGCCCTGAGGGAGATCTTCCACATGTCCTACGTGTAATAAGCTCTGAATCATACATCTTATCCGCATGAACAATGATCCAATCAATCCTTACTCTACTGCAGGAAAATGTATGCGTTTATAAGCATAAGGCAAAATGCAGAAATGTTTTTTGCTTTTTACGTGATTTATGTGAAGGTGTAAAATAATATAACTATTTTGATAACAAGGAGAATAAATATTTTATTTTGTTGTTGCCCAGTAGAGGGTGCTATCTGTCAAATGTTATTTTGCTCACGGTCATAAACCACAACCCATATTATCTCTGCAGGGTAATATGCCAACTGCTGAGTATTGTCCATGAGCATATCCACTGCCTCTACAAGCTCTCAGAAGCGGTTTCAATGCTGGACATGTTGGTGTCTCTTGCTAATGCATGCACGATGTCAGACTATGGTAAGTCTGTAGAAAAAAGTGTAATATTCGTAATTTTATTCTCAGTTATCTCAATTATCATTATTCATAATTACAACAAATTAGCATATAAGTGGATGGGTCTGAGATCTGCCTGTGTATAATGCAACAGTAACCTACCACACATTGCAGCCCCACGTTGCTATGCTAAATTTGCAGCTGGTCTCAATTTAGTTGTGTGTGGGAAGTGCCTGCGTTAGCATCAGCGCTATCCACCACATGGGCAGCAAGAACAAGCCCTCAGCTGTCTCAACGCATCTCTGTATAGCCGCGCGCTGACTGCACCGCCCCTTCCATGTCAGCCAGCTTGCACTCAGATTACACTTGTTACATAAGCTCTCACAGTATTTAACCAGACACACATCTACCATGCTGGCTCAGCTCACTGCACAACTCCCTCAAACATTTATGCAGTTTTTTTTCTATCAAAACAAAACTCTTTCTCTCTTTGATAACTTTTTCCAGAGCCACATTGTACCCATAACCTATTATGTAATTTATCTGTATTAATGCCAAAGTTGATATTTGCAACCTAAAAACCAAATGCATACCTTGCATGTGGATTTTAAAGAACTTACTAAAGCTATGAATGTATATAATTATAAAACAGATTATACACTATACAAAATGATCTGCTCTTAATATATTAAAGAGTGTATCAGTATAAATACAAATGCATGAATTACAATACATATTAAATCAATGGTTAACAATGATATCTTGTGTCCGGTAGTGCGTCCAGAGTTTACAGACACCCTGGCCATCAAACAGGGCCGCCATCCCATTCTGGAGCGCATCGCTGGCCAGCAGCCCGTGTCCAACAACAGCTACATCTCAGACGCAGGCAACTTTGTCATTGTCACCGGACCCAACATGAGTGGAAAATCCACCTACCTCAAACAGGTTGCGCTGTGTCAGATCATGGCTCAGATAGGTGAGGGACATCCTGTTTCCTATGAATTGTGGAAGACTTTCACATGTTATAATGTGAGGACTTTGAGTTTGGGACTTGTTTACAACCATTGAACCATTTTCCCAGGCTCCTTTGTTCCTGCAGAATATGCCTCATTCCGCATCGCCGATCAGATATTCACTAGAATCGGTGTGGATGATGATTTTGAGACAAACTCTTCCACCTTTATGGTGGAAATGAAGGAGGTACATTTTGTTAGTTTTTGCTGCTTTCGCTGGTTATTTTTGACTTTTTTAGGGCATAACATGTGATTATTACATCCCTTAGGTCTCCTATATAATCCACAATGTGAGCAGTAGATCTTTAATCATCATAGATGAGTTAGGGCGTGGCACCAGTGCAGAGGAGGGCATTGGCATCTGCCACTCGGTGTGCGAGTTCCTCCTGAGCCTGAAGGTAGGCAGCATGCCATCACAAACCTGCATATCCACTCCCTCATCGGATTCATGCACATACCTGTATTGCTCATCAACGCTTTCAGTGGGACATTCTCTACAGGCCTCACAATTAAATCAAGTTAATATAGAATACAAAGGTTTATGGGTAGTGCGTCGTGGTGTGGTCGTGATGATGTGATAACGGTCTTATAATCAACAGGATTTCTGTCAAACGTCTTGTTCCCAGGCATTCACTTTGTTTGCTACACACTTCCTGGAGCTCTGCCAGCTAGAGGCTCTCTATCCCAACGTGGAGAACCAGCACATGGAGGTGCAGCACTCGCGCGGCGAGGCTGGCGCAGAGACGGTGCTCTTTACTCACGTGCTGTGTCGAGGACGCTCAGAAGAAAGACAATACGGTGCTAAATCATGGGCATGGCATTGTTCTCCGGTACAGAGACCGGTTGTTCAACCATCGTTTTGTTGTTTTTGCTCTGCTAGGTTTGAGAGCAGCAGAGATGACTGCCCTGCCACCAAGCATTATCCAAGATGCAAAGGCCATTTCCTCCAGGGTCAGCCAGCAGCTTTTGGTAGGCTTCTTGTGGCATCATGGTGTAGACATACCATTAAAATAGATTGTAGCATGTATTTCTATTATATTATTTGTATTAAATATGCATTGTGTGCATGATCTGAATGATACAACTTTAGTTAAGAAGTGTCAATATTACTATAGCCATTCTGTGGCACATTGCGGTCCCCTAATGTTGAATGATATGAAAGTGTCCATACTTTGAGTCATTGTATCACATATTTGCGGATATCAAACTTTATGCACTATTGATTACATTTAGTTGGTGTCTTTTTTTTAACTCCTTGTCCCCCCTTTGACTAGGCCAAACAGCAGAGTGATCCAGAAACACAACAGCAGAGAGCAGTGTACCACTTGGCCACTCGCCTCCTGCAGACTGCTAGGAACTCCAAACTGGACCCAGACAGCCTGCGAATCTATCTGAAAGGCCTGAGGAAGAACTATGAGGCATCAATACAGGCAACAATGCAGGCAGGGGATGTAGAGGAAGAATAAGTGGCTTTGATTGTTGTGTGGGGTCATACATAACTCCAAGAGGGATAGAGGCATTTCAAAATGATGAAAATGTTGTTATGAATATATTTATCATCATTAAATTATTCAGTTTGAAAACTCCACCTACTTCTGTGACAATGGAATGTTATTTGTAAGGGCGAGGCTTTCAGATAGTTGTCCAGACTGAGGAAAATCCATTCTCTTCGGTCGGTCCCGAGTAACAAAACATGCGCTCCTCGTCAGCCTGCGTCTGACCCGCCCCCCGCGACAAGGAAACGGCTCTGAGCAGACCGACAGCGCAGGAGGTTTAGGAACTGCCCTGGGAAGTAGAGGGTCCGCTGTAGTCAACGCGGAACAACGCCATTTCAGCATTTAACTACGTTGGTCAAGGGACTGCGCACGTATTTCTCAGGTATGCTACTATGAACAGTTGTATGCACGCCGGGTTTGTATGTTTTAGCCACTATTAGGTTGGTGCGTGCTGAGGCTATTCGCCCAGGCCCAGGGATAGCCCTCCAGATAATAACGGGAAATCGGGACGCAGGAGACGGTCAGAGATTTCAGGATAGAAGGAGGCTGGGTCACTAGCTAGGCAAGGCCTGCTGGGGGTGGTCTTCACACTTATGGACAGACAGTCGTTTTATTTGTTAAATTACAATAAACTGGTTTTTGTTTATGATTGTGTTACTAACTGTTAATTGTAAGTGTCACTTAATACCAACTGCGTAGAGCCTTTGCCATCGTGTTCGCGTATACCGGCAACTTACATGCATTTCTTTGCTAACATTAGCTCATTCATAGCACTAGTGATAGTGCTGTACGGGACTCGTTAAGGAGGTTAGTACCATGTCTTTATCGCTGTTTAAAGTTGTCTGATTACATCCGAACCGGGTCTCTCGGTGGGGTTCCACCCCACCGAGCCCTGTTGGTAAAATACGCCGGTCAGGGAGTGCTGAGTTTCAGCCTTGTCGGCATGTGTGTGCCCCTCCTTGGCTCAAGGTTCATTTGCTTCCTAGCTGTTGCATGTGTGACTTGGCAGCTAGCATGTGTTAGCTGTATTAAATATAGCCGGTTTAGTCGGTCTTGTTGGTTCTCTGACGTGGTTTAATCAGACCAACTACCACATAAGCTAACTGTCTCGTTTAAGTTGACACGTCGAGCCTGTCAGAAAGATACGGCATGGCATAGTAGGACATTTGGTTCCCTGCCTCTGCTTGAACATGGCCTTGTTTCATAGTGGCTCATCGGTACAGTTACCATAATGAACCGTAGCAAAATCCTAGTGCTTTAGGATTTTTGTTTCATGACATTTTAGAAACATCTGCCCCTTTTCTGTCGCTAAATAAAACCAGAAATATTCCATTTTGGTGGTGTATAAATGGTGGGGTTTACACTAATATACAGTATATGTAGGCCTACACGTTTTATATTCATTGAAGCTGCTTTCCTCAAACTATTGTCCTTTTAAACATATCCTTAAATAACCCACCACCCCAGGTTATCTAATCTAATCATTGTCAATGTGCAATTTGTATCGCTCTTTGCCCGATACCATACTGATAATTATAATGTGTTAACTGTTCTCAGGCTGCTGGCCAGCTTCATTATAGTGTATCTTATCCTGGCGTAAAGGTGTGTGCATTTCACAATTATATTGTTATGGTACAATAAATTACCAAATGATACCTGTTCCACCTGTTGGCTAGAATCACCTGAAGGATTGTCTTAATTGTTTTTGGCCTGTGTGATTTCTTCTATGCTTATGTGAATTGCAGTTATCCCTAATGGACAGGTGTGAGGAATGTTCCAACGCCTGGTTCAGTAGGATAGCTGATGGTTATCAAGAGATGTATTGATGTCTCATCCCAGCCAAAGTAGGCAGGCTGGACGGTCAAGTGGCTAGATTCCGCAGAGCCAATGGCCCGAGAGAGCTTTGTCCTTAGGGCTGTTTTCAATGCTGGGACCTGGCTATGAAAGCGTATGGACATGTGTGGACCTTCAACTCTCTGGGAAATATAAGTGAGAGTCAGTGAGTAGGCCGGACACATTAGCTGGCTGTGTGAACATAGAGAATTTGTAATTTAGTGGTCTAAATTAAGCTTATCTTACACGCTTACCAAATACTATGAGAATTCTGCAAGTTGTCCTGGAAATACATTTTGTCCTTCCACTATTATGAGGTCGGGGATAAGATTACTGTAAAGCAGGAGATTGCGGCCAGGTCAACAAATGCTCTGTAACGCTATGTAAGGCAACTTAAAATAGAAAAACTGTGTTTTTCCTCCCAGTCCTCATGGGCCCCTTGAATAATGTTATGATTGCCCAATGTCTGCCTCTCTATCTGAGCAAACAGGAATTCCTCCACCTACAATGCACATCATGTGCCTGTTGCAAAGTGTTCCTCATAAAGGCCAATCTCATGTGTTTTGACTGCTTATCAAAGCGCCTAAAAGATGTTACATAATGAACAGGTTCTTTCATGTGTTTCTGCATGGAGACGCTTAGGGTTTAGGGAAAGGAATGAGGAACAGGTGAATTGAGGGACCTCAATATTGTTAAACGTGTAAATGGATGTAAAAGCCAAGAGCTACGCAAGCGCGGGGTACTGGAAGGCTTGATCAAACAGGCCGACTGTAGCCTGTTGGGCCAAAAGAAATGTTGCAGTGGAAAGTTAGACTTCAGTGTATTATACTGGTTAAGCTGCCTAATCCAAATTACCTAAGAGGCTCTGTATAGGGGAACTATAGACAGAGCTAACCCCTATGCCATGTTACTCTCAACAAAAGTGTTTAAGAAGCAGGATGACTACAGGTAAACCACAGTCTACAATCGTTGGCCAGTTTATTGACAGAAAAGCCTGGATTTGACATGGTGTTCACAGAAGTGCTGGAAACATTCCTGAGAGATTTTGGTCCATAAAATGATGGCATCACACACTTGCTGCAGATTTGACCACTGCACTTTCATGTTGTGAATCTTCAGCTGCACTACACCTTAAGGCCGTGTTCACATCTAGCGTTTTTTTAAATCTGCCAGCGCTTGTTTTACATTATATTCCTATGAAGCAGAGCGTTTCTGGAAAAAGTCACGGCCATTTTTTTAAACGCCTCTCCCAGCGTTTTTTTCTGCCATACGGACCGTTAAAAAAAGCTGAAAAAAGTTCAACTTTCAGGAAAAAAGCGGCCGACGTCAGGGGTCTTTTTGGCAACAGCTGTTCAAACTGACACTTGTTCAGCCTAAAGTATGCCGCAAATCGCGCATCATCAAAACGGAGCTCCTGTACTAAATTGTGGTAGGCACCTTGATGTTGCCTTCATTCAAAAGTATTTTGATTGAATCTAAACTGTATGTTGTTGTTATTGAAATCCACGCTGGGTAAAGCAGCCGATGAGGTCCAAAAATGAGAAAACGCGCTTAATTCAGCGCACCCTAAAGTATGGAGGGATAGTTTATTTATTTATCAATTCCTAGCTTCAAAACTAGTAACGTCGATTTCTAGAATGGGTTGCTAAGCGATAAAAAAAAAACGCGCTCGGCGCTTTTATGAAGAAACGCTGCAAAAACGCAGAAAAAACGCTCG